>SRLM01000831.1:60598-170611 GCA_015708895.1 Populus ilicifolia | reverse complement strand
AAAGAGAGAAATAGAGTGAGGTTGAGAGTTGCTACAAGAGGGGATGATTCCTCCTCCTCTATTGTTGTAAATCTTGTTCTCTCCCTATATAGTACAATGGCTTCTCCCGTGGATGTAGGCGGTTTTGCCGAACCACGTTAAATATTGTGTCAGTGTGCTTCGCCTCCTATGAGCAAATATCAGTACATCACCGGTCGGATTCCCCAACAGGCCCTTCTTACCTTTCTCTTCTTGTCAAGAAAAGCTTGAAATGGTGGTAATGGAGAAACCCGATCCTCTTCTATTCCAAAATCTGATGGAACGAACCTCTGATCGATATTTATTTTCAACAAAACTATTAGAACAGTTGAAGTTCTTGGAAAGTTTCAGCCAAAAATGGTCATCTTGCACAAAACTAAAACGTATCGCGTTTGAAATTCTACAAATTCCCCGACCAACTTACAATCTATCGAAAATTCTACCTCTGTTCACAGCAACTTTGTTTTTCTTGTTCCAACAGAGCGACTCCACTCACAGCAACAACATTGTGAACAACAACAAGAGAATTAGCTAGACCAGCAGCTTCAGCAGCAGCACAGTCAGCCTTTAGTTCATCTTCAACCGTTCCAGCAACAATGAAGGATTTTCCAACAGCAGCTCAGCCTTCATCCTTTCAGCATCGACAATTGTTTCAACTGTGAGCAGTGGAGCTCCTCCTTCCAACAGCAGCAGAGATTGTTCTTCATCAGGCACACCATTTCTCAACTGTAGCAGAGTTTTTTCTTTTTCACCAGGAGCTCCTCCCCAGGGTCAGTCTCCACCCCAACACCAGCCGCCATGGTAGTGTTGCCACCAGTCACCTCACACAACATCCATGAACTCTAATAGAATACTCACCAGTTGCGGTAGAATCTCATTTTTTGCACCGTGAGCACCACCATCTCTCACCGTACTAATCTCTACACCAGGAAGCTCCTCTCATTTCCACCATGAGCTTCAGTCATGATAGCAGTCCTTGGATACAACCTGTGAGCAGACTTCACTAGTGGCAACAGTGCAGCCTGTGGTTTTCCTCTGTCAAGCTGACCAGCAACTCTCAGCTCAGCAACGTGAGGAGCAAACCTCTCTACACCAGCGTTTCAGCCATTCCTCATCAGGAGTGCATTTCAATTCATATAGTTTTTCTTCTTTTTATTTGGCCATTCGCAGGTTGAGTCCTTAAACTTGTCAAAATACTGCAAAATTTTCAATTGTCAGGTGCATTTACATCCTTTAAATTAGTTATTGTATAGAAAATTACAATTTATATATTTATTTAATTTAAAATTTAAAATAAGATAACACAATAAATTTACGCACGTACTTCATATATCCTCCTTTTATTCAATCTCTTCCCCTTTATTCTTTCCTTCTGTCCCTTCCCTGTTGAACAACCCCACAACAATCAAATGACTCCAATAGAGAGTTTAAAGTAGACCCATATAACAGCCACCATAACCAAGAAAAACAATTACTCCCTTTGCCTCATCTCCTCTATGAACCAGCAACTCTAGCCACCCTTTGCCTGAAATCAAACCAGAATTCTAGCCTCCACTACATCACCAACCAATCAACCTAAATCGAACCTAGACGACACCCTTTGTTCTTTTGTTAGTTTCTTTTGGGTTCTTTTTTCTAGTATGTAACCTGGTGTCAATTTCATTATTTTAAGGTAACATTGGCTCTTTAGTTGTTAATTAGAATAAAGTGGCACTTTTGAAAATAATTCATATTTTTTTATTGATTCTTTTTACTAAAATTAGTGTGGATTTAAAATGTTATACAACTTATAAAATATGAAATATATACTATAGTTTTTGAGAAAATTGAGGCAAAGTAAACAAAAATAAACAATATAAAATATAATTTACTCATAATTTAATTTTCCAGATCAGATTTTCTTAAGAGTAAGATTTTTTGTTTGTTTTTTTCTCATTTAATTCTATACACTTTTCACCGTAGCTCATTTTTATTTTTCTATTTTTCAAATGGTTTAACTTAAACTCTAATTATTAAATAAATAATAACAAAGTTATATCTCATTTGAGTTATGAAATATTTATATTTAAACATTTTATTTGAACCATGAGAAACACTTTATATTTTGTATATTTCATGTCAACTTTTGTAATTGATTTTTTAGTGCACACAAAAAAATATTACAAAATATTTTTTTAATTTTCTTCATTGTATAGTAAAATATAACCAAACAACCCATTTTCTCATAATTTATTTTTAGTGCTTTCCACACTAAATATTAGGAAATAATTTTCAACACATTTTTATTATAAAACTAAATATTAAAAATTAATCAATTTTTTAAAATTTATTTTCCATGACGAATTCACTTTCCCACAGACAACGTGCCTCAAAGTGATTGGTTGAAGTAAAACAAATATACTCAAGAGGGAATCTAGAATATGATACTCAGAAAATGGATGATGTTTATGGCTATCATGAGCTTCCTTTTCCCCTCAAAAAATAAAAAATTAAAAAAAAAATAAGAATTCTATTATTTCACATCTATCCCTTTCTCTTTACTTTAAATTTTTGTTAATTCTTTTAATTTTTTCTCATTGGCCTCTCAAAAAATTAAAATTTCTTTTATTTTGGCCATATATTTTATTCTGAATCTGTGTTCATCCTCCCACTATTATTTTTAGCCTCGCCTCTTTCAGTTTGAGCAAATAGAATTCAATAAAATAGTAAAAGAATATCCAGTGGTTTGTATCCAATCAATGCTTAAAATATGGGCATTGTACTGGCCCAACAAATTCAGAGCCCAACAACAGCAACGCAACGCCTGACCAAAACATGCCGGCAATAGCAAAGCAGTGTTAATGGCCCTCATTTTAATGGATCAACCTTGTAAATTCAGGCAGGGTTTTGTATTAAACCGACGGAGAGTTCATTTACTTAAATCTAATCAACATCTTGAAACTTGGTCAAGTTAAATATAATATAATTTTTATATTTTTTAATTTGTATAAGTTGTCATTTTATCATTTGTAAATTTGTTAACTTGGTTAAAATTCGAGTGAAACCTAGTTTAATTTTTAATATTTTTAACTTTGTGATTTGTTATTTTAGATTAAGTTGAATTAAATTATCTAACTCATGACCTGTTTTTTAAGTGAAATAAAGACCGTGCCAGGAGGCTAGACTAGAATTTATAATTATAGAAAACATTAAAAGGTGTGATATTTTTACTATAGAGGAACATTGTTCACACACTAATAGCTTATTGGAGATTTACTATTTATTTTTTATTAGGTTATATTTATTTTCTGAAAACTAATTTTTGAGAAACTATTTTTTATTTAAAGAAAAATTTATTTTGATTTTTAGAAAAAGTGTTTTTCTAGAAAATTTAGATAAAAAATAGTTTTTAAAAATTATAAAAGATTTAGAAATGTTATATTATTTACTGATTATATCAAATTTGATTATCAAATTTTTGATTGTTATGTATGTTTTGTTTTGAATATTTATAGTTCAATTTTATCTTTTAAAATTTAATTTTTATATTAACTTTGGTCCTTATTTTTATAATTGTTATTTTTTTTATTGAAATTTTTATCTATCAAATTTGATCCTTATTTTTTTTATTGTTACTTATTTTATTTAAAATAATTTATGAAATGTTAACTATTATTATTTTAATTTTTTCATACTTTATTTTTTTTAATTTTTTAGATTTGATTTTTATTATTATTTATTTTATTTGAGATAATTTATGAATTTTTTTTAATTTCATTCTCATTCAACTTTTTAATTTATAAGATTTGATCCTCATTATTTTAATAAACTTGAAAAAAATAAAATTTTAATAAGTTATTTTTCAATTCATTTTTCATGACATAATTTAACACTAGAAATTGTTTTCCAGTATATTTTTCATTACACTACTAAATATAAAAAAAAATAATTTATTTTTTCATGATTTACTTTTAAAAAGAAATTACTTTTCTACAAATAAACGGAGCCTTAATTTGTTTTAGACCTCAAAATTTTATTTTATGTGATTAGATGTTAATTAAAGCTAATTAAGGAGAAAGACAAAAATGAAAAGGATATAAAAAAGGCAAGGCGTTCTAAATTTTTGGCAAAAAATATATTTAAATCCTCCATCTTTAAAAATAATATAATTCATACAATTTACGTCATTTAAATTCTAAAAAATCAATTTTAATATAAAAATTTCCTTTTTTTATTTTATAATTTCTAATTTAAAGGATAAAAGAGAGAGATTGCTAGATTTCAATGATAAAAAAAAAAATTGTGTTGACATGAATTTCAACTACAAAAAGGTCAATCTTCCTATTATCAAGTTTTATTTTGCTAACAAAGTTCTCTTTAGATATTTGTTTTTCATTTTGAAATTATCTAAAAAACCAAATCTAAGTTTAAAAAAGATTTTAATTTGAAGTTTTTATGTGGTTTTTTAAGATAATTTATTGATTTCTCGAGGTTTTTAAATTTGTTTTATAAGTAATTTGGGTCTAAATGAATTGAAAAATAAATTTTTAGATAAAAATAACATAGATTTTTTTTTTACTATTATAATAATCAAAATATAAAAAAAAAAAACAAAGTATGTGTGGTCTGAAATATGTTTTTTTAAAATAATGAGGCATTTAACATAATTTTATTTTAAAAAATAGAGCTTGTGTGTGAAATATTTCTACAAAGGCTAGATGCTAGCCTAGCTTGCCAGGTTCAAAATCAATTGACGTATTTGTTTTTGTAATTTTTTTTAAATATATTTTTTATATGTTTTTTTAATATTTTTTAATTTATATTTAAATTAATATAATTTATCTCTAATTTCTTATTTTTTCTATTTACCTCTTTTTAAATAATTATTTTATATGCATTTAATTTTTGAAGAAATTATTCGTATTTAATTTTATGTTTTATATAATTAAAATTCATTTAAAAAAATATTTATTTTTTATAGAATTTTTAATAAGAGAAACGTTGTGAGATATTTTTTTTATTTGATTTTTTTAATTAAATTTATGTGTTTATCTATTTCTACTATTATTTTATTAAATAAAAAATTAATTTTAATAATTAAAATCATTGAATATAGTTATGTAAGAGATCAAAATATCTTAATTCAGGTTCGTTTCTCAACTTTTTTAAATATATATATTTAATTATTATTAATATTTTTTTTAATATAGTAACCTACATAGTTTTGGACTTTATGTACATAAATTAGTTTTTATATAAACTTAATAATTTTTATGTAAAAAAACATGTATGTTCAGTCTTTTTGTTGGAAAGAAAATATATTCAGGTAGCTAGCTATACATGGACGGAGGACTCCTTTCCTAGTCTCCAAGCATTGTTGATTGTCGATCCTATACCACCACTGCCCCTACCAACTTCCAAGAATAATCCCACAAAACCACTCGACAAACGTGTGACATTTGTGAAACAGAGGAAAAACAAGACAGAGAAATGGCTGCTACAAGCTCCTGCAATTTCAACTGGGGAGTGAATGGAAAAGGGGCCCCTGAACAGCCTTGTTCTTCCTCAAAGTCCTCCCAGATCCTCTTCTCTTCTAACTTATCTTTTTGTTACAGTAACATCAGATATTGCCTCTCTCTTCGTTCCCATCAAACCCTCTTGTCCACTCGTTTCAACGAAACCAAGAATTCAGCTTTTGTAAGTAAAAAAGATTTCATGTTTTTTGTATTTTGGATTTCACCATGATTGATATGTTGTTAATTGAGAACCCGAACTATAGGGTTTTGTTGTTGTTAGATGAATTTGTTTGGCTTCTTTTCTCCTTTTTGCCCGATAATTTTTATGTGTGTGTGGTTTGTGCAGGTTGTGGCATCAGCAAAGGCAGACCCTTTGAAGATAATGATTTCCGGAGCTCCTGCTTCTGGTAAAGGTACTCAATGTGAGCTCATCGCTAAGAAAGTAAGCTTTTTTTCCTTATATTTATTTTGATCTCCTGTACTCTCTGTTGCTCAGCTTCATTAATCCTTTCTTCAGGGAGCAACTTTTAGTTTCCCTAATTATGTTTACTGTTCTGCCTACGAAATTGTGGCTTTTTAAAGAATTTCTTTTCATTGTAATGCGTGTAGCTTCCTGGGATTTCTTTGGATTTTTAGCCGGTGAAGGTTTCAAGAATCTGATCTAGACATTGTGGTTCTAATGTTAATGACAGCATGTTCTTCGATATGAATTATCTATTGAGTGTGTTAACAGTGAGTTATATTGGTAGTTTAATATGTTATATAATTGATATTATTATATTTATTATTAATAAAAATTTAATTTATTTTTAATATTCATATAATATTAGATTAATAAATCTAGAGTAAAAATAAAATCCATGAACAAGAATACTTTATAAAAAAATTATAAAAATGTTATAATTACAAAATTTATATTATATCAAATCATTTCTCATAAAATATTATTGACCGATGCTCTTTTAAATATTAAATATTTATTAAAGTTGTAGAGATAAATATATATTATATTATTTCCTTTTTGAAAGGAAGTAGTTGTTCTTATAAGTTAAGATATAAGAAATACCTAGAACTAATATATAAGTGATTGCCATAAAACATGTACACTAAAATGACCTATATGAAAACCTAGAACTAATATATAAGTGATTGCCATAAAACATGTACACTAAAATGACCTATATGAAAACTCCATATGGAGATATTATCTGTGTTTATAGAAAGACTCACGTAACAGTTATGCAAATGATTCTTAAACGAGATCACTAAGTTATTTTATATAGATTGTTATGTTTTAATTCTACTACATATTATATTGGATATAACATAAATTATATAAAGATATTTGAGTGATTAAGAAAGAATTCATCACCCTGTATGAATTAATAAAAATATTTCACATGTTATCAAATAATATTGTTTGTTAAATCCTTGCGCAAGGTGGAATAAAATTTTTTTATTCAAATGATCAATGTTTATAATATTGCGAACAAATAAGATTTGAAATAACAGACACACTCTATGCTAAAATGCTTAAATCAAAACATTATGATGAAGAGATAATAATTATATTGAAAAACTACTCACTAAAAGGTTAAATCAAATTGCTTATGACTTTTTTAGTATTTAGGAGATCATGACACGTTGCTAGATGGTATACTTGATCTTCAAATATAAATTAATTAATTACTGAATTGATAATAAATTAAATTATTTGATTTATTTAATTCTATTTATTTAGAATTATTTATATTAGACCAACATGTTAGGAACCTAATGAGTCATACACATTAAAAATAATTAGTTAGAAGTTAAACTAAGATAATTAATCAAATGTGACTTGATTGGAAATAATTTTAGAAATTAAGTACTAAAATGTATTTAATTTAGAGATTATAATTCTAGTCCAAAAATAATCAAGTAGGGATTTGATTGATTAAATCTCTAAAATTACCCTTTACTAATAAATGAATAGTATTTAACGAGCAAATGAATATTTTCATTTATAAGGTTTTTAGGCTTCCTTATAAATATAAAACTATGTCTCTTGTTTTTAAGTTGTTGTCTTTTACCAAAAGAACTACCCAAATTAGAATAGAGAGCTAACACAGGCATAACAATCTCTCTCTTCTAAATAGGAATTTAGGAGATTTTTTATTGATAATTCATGTGGATTATCGCTAAAGATTGGATAATTGGATGACTTATAGTTTGTGACAATATAATTTTTAAAGAATTATTTAAAGGTGATGAAAATCAAATTTTCAGGTAATAAATCCTTAAACAATTCTAGATCTGTCTAACGGGATTCTAAAGTCTCTCAAATATTATTTTAAATTTATCATTTTTACTCCATGTATGAATTTCGAGAACCCAACTATTCTTTGGTGTGTTTTAATTGCATAGTCAAGCACTTTCTCCATGGAACATATTCACACTACTTAAATGGTATACCAATGAAGGAAAACAGACAATTTACTGCTTTGGCACACAGGGCTCTAAGAGAAACGAGCTTGGATGGGCATTTTGGCATAGTTGTTTGTGCTTAGTCAAGTCCAGTTCCCCGTAATAAAGCATGTTCGACATTAATTTGTGAGATCCATCAATCTTATGAGATTATGTTGACTTGGTGTCTACGCTAATCCAACTTCATCTCTATGTAATTTGGTATTTGAAAGCTCAGCTTCGCTTGAGAGTTGCATGATAGTTTCACTTGTTCCCAAGGATTGGCATATCTGTTTCACTCAGGAAGGGAGGTGGTTAGTGTAAACTATTAGGATTTGAGACATGCGGCCTTCAAAATGTAGAGAAACACAATTGAAAACCCATTTGATTGATCTTCTAGTTGAAACTTTAAAATCAATTCCCTCTACTCTTCCTCAGCCAGGTCTGGGCATAATGCCAAAGCAAGTTGAAGCTTTTGTGTATGGGCAGATCATGTAGTCACTATCATCAATATGATGGCTTTCTTGCTGCAGTAGCTAGGCAATCTCTGATAAAAATCACCTTATCTGCTTCTTTGAGCTCTTATCAGTAGTTTTTCGTATGGCATTAATGATTATGTCATACTTAACTTCTGCTAATGCTTGGATTATTGAGCAAGTGGTTTGATTGAGCTTTCAGAAAAGCCAATTGCAAGCTGAGCTTAAGCAGTTGGAATTGTTAGTGTCATTGGTGATTACTTGCATAAACAAGACGAGTACTTCAAATTCTGCTTTGAGAGCAGATATGTTTTCCCTTCCCAATGTTTTTATGGGGATTTGCTGATAGAAGTTAAAACATTCACTGCATTATTTCTCATTTTGCATTTACCATTGAGAAAACACAGATTGAACCAGGTCATCCTCATAAATGCAGTATGGTTTGGTGCACATTGCTGCTGGAGACCTTCTGAGGGCGGAAATTGCTTCAGGAAGTGAGAATGGAAAGCGAGCAAAGGAATACATGGAGAAAGGACAGTTGGTCCCAAATGAAATAGTTGTCATGGTAGGCATGATTTCACTGCCCCCTTATTTCCTCCTCCGCGCCTTTCAAATCATTCATACTGTGTATTCAATGACCTGATCTTGTAGATGGTAAAGGAGCGTCTGGTGCTGCCAGACTCTCAAGAAAATGGTTGGCTTTTAGATGGATACCCAAGGAGCTTATTACAAGCAACTGCTCTTAAAGAATTTGGCTTCCAGCCCGATCTTTTTATTCTCCTGGATGTAAGAATTCTTGTTGCTGCAGGCATGGTATATTATGTGGTTGCAACCCATCATCTGGTTAGGAAGAAGAGAATGCGTACTTGCATGCTGATATTCTTCCCTGTACATAATTTGATGATTCCAATTTATGTCTCAAAAAATTTTTAGGATACTTTATCCAAGCCAAAGTAAAAGAAGATAATGAAGATGAAAGAATTGGTTTAACAATGTAATGGCCTTGATGTATCTTCACATCCTTGGGTAGATTTCAAATTCTAAATATCAAGATTGAGTTTCCCCCGTCAGCCAACCTCATGAATGTTGATTTGCAGGTCAATGAAGAGATTCTTGTTGAAAGAGTGGTTGGACGTAGGTTAGACCCTGTTACTGGGAAGATATACCACCTCAAGTATTCTCCCCCTGAGACTGAAGAAATTGCTGCCAGGCTCACCCAACGTTTTGATGACACTGAAGAAAAGGCATGTTTTGAACTTTATCTGTTTACTTACACTCTTATTAGTTCAGGGGACTGTCTTCTTTGTGTCTTTAATGGGTCATTGGGTCAATGTTGCTAAGCGATAATGTTTGTTTCCCTTTTTTGTATGGCTGTATTTAGGTGAAGATGCGGTTGCAAACTCATCATCAAAATGTGGAGGCAGTACTTTTAATGTATGAAGACATTACACTTAAGGCAAGTGATAAAATACCCCCCCTCTCTCTCACTCTAATATTATTTGCGTGTGTTCAATTGAAGACACGACCATATTATCCCAGCTATCCTAATGCTATCAGGCTCCAATACCTCGTGAATAAATTATTATGTTGAACAGCTCTTGGTAAGTTGATACTGGGGCTGCCACTAGAAGATACTCCCCAACAAGTATATGACAATGTGCATGTTGGTGGATATGCTCAAGCATCATGCTTTAGATTTCTATTATTCCACATGTGTATCACCTCTGTCGATTCTTGGGCTCTATTTTAACCATGTTCTTACTGCCACTAATCCGATGCCAGCAATATTTACTGGGTTTCCTTTTCTTTTGTTAAACAACAATATGAAAGGAAAGGTGAAATGCAGAGAGTCACTCTGTATTATTTTGAGTTAAACACAAGCAATTTGTCTTGCATGTCCCGTATGAGGGAGGAAAATCTGCTTGTTGAGGCAGTAGATTATCGTCAAGAAAGAGTGGGAAAGAGAGGGAGGGGGAGAGAGAGAGAGGGTTTCTGGTATATGTATATGATTTGGCAGATAATGCATCTGGTATTATACTATTATCAAATCTAAATTGGAGAGCCATTTTGTTGCTTTCAGGTTAATGGAAATGTTCCCAAAGAAGATGTGTTTGCACAAATTGATGGTGCTCTTACAAAATTACTTGATGATAGGAAGTTGATTTAAGGATTTCTGGCTGCATAGATAGAGGGAAGAGCTGGTGTATAACCAATAGTGAGGACTCAGGAATTATGAAAAATGGTATAATTGCCAGCCTTCATTTTTTTGCCCATATACTCAGGTTTATGCCTCAATTTCCATAAATGCTTAGCTAGTAAGTGTCCTTGTTTTCTCTTTCTTAGAATTACCACATGCTTGACATTTGATTGTCATTGTTATTATATTATTCTTTGAAGTATAGCTTGTGAAAATTTGGATTTCATTTGTATGGAAACCAATTGAACAGTGCTAAATTTGAGGACTTTTAGTCCCTAAAATACCTCGGGAAAAAAATAAAAAACTTCATGTAGAGTCTTCATGCAATTTCTTTCCAAGGACAACTAGTTTACGTATGCTAGTAAGCATCATGTTGTGTTGCATATGCTGGTCTCCATTTCTGCTAATTTGACCAGCTCAACACTGCAATGGATAAAGTATCCTTGAGTTTGCATTTTCAACATTTTTAAGTATTTATAAATTTGTGTACATGTTTGTGCTGTCTAAACTTGTTTGAATTTTCTCAAGTAAAGAATGTTCCAGCAAATGATAGCTATTGTGGATGACATACACGTAGTTGTTGATGGGTGCCTGTATTTTCTCATCTTTACATAAAGTCAGCAAGTCCTGATAGTGCATTTTTATTTGATACTTAATGCTCGTTCCAGCTTTTCTAGATGATCTTGTTATAGCAAAGATTTGATCCTTGAAAGCAATGAAAATCCCTGTAGTATCATCTTGAAGACTTTTTCAGTCTTTGTAGTTGAGAAACATTCAAAGGTATCAGGCTTCAATTATCTGCCAGACTTTTTCATTATAATTAAGCTAGAAATAGTCTTCTCTTCCAACAAATCCAACACAAACTTTGAATTGACCATATAATTGGTGCACATGTTTCTTTCCCGTCTGTATGAACAACTTCTTGTGGACCAAGCACATGGAAGAATCTTAATACCACTCCTACTAAAAGACGATACAAAACACTTCCTACTCGACTAGCGTTGCTCTTTTCTTTCTTCTTGGAATTTATGGAACTCAAGTCACTCAACATGTTCAATTTCTTTTTTAAAATTAGGTTAAGCTTGAGTTTCTCTTATGAGTGTATTTTCTTCTTTTTGAATGAGAATATTTGTTAGAATGCTAGACTGAAGAACGACCAAATAGAGCTCTAACACTGCACTTCTGTTATAAGACCAGGAACAAGCCTGACTTATTGAAGATCTTGGATAGCAAGGATCAATTTATACTTTGTTGTCAAGCATCACGAAAACTTCTTGTCAAGGATCAACACTGCACTTCTGTAATTAGGACTCGTTGGTTCTTATAAACCGCTAGGAAGCTATAGTCAGAAACCGTTCATAGACGCGCTGGACGTGTTCTGGTATGTGCTATAAGCTATTATTGTTGACATTGCATAGCGCCATAATTTCGAAGACTTCTCAAATCATTGAACCACTGGGCCAATAGTTTTTTAGAAGTGAAGATAGGCCTTTGTAAACCTACCTATATTTTATGCAAAACCTTTTTAAATCTGTCGCAATCATAACTTAAATAATTCAGCTGAGCTAAGAAAACGGGGTAGCAGTCTCCCTGCCCTTCCTGTGGTGGTTATGATGCTATTGGAAAGGGTTGACTCCATTCTTTGGTGCATTCGTGTTGCAATGGAAGAAGTAAATTCAAATCTGACAGTTGTAAGAATCATAGAAAGAAAGAAACTGTAATGATTTTGTGTTAGGCACGTCGTCATAAACTTTTTGCCTCATCAATGAACAAATTGGAGAAGAATTTTCCTTGTATTTGACAAAAAATGGCTTAGACTACTATTTACTATACACTCAACACACGAAAGAAGAGGACTATTTCATGCACATGTTTGATGCCGAGCTCTAGAGAGAGATGCACATATTGACCAGTTCTTTCTATGTTAACCTCTCATGTGGAACCACCGGTTGTGGACCGGGAAAGCGATGTTGGGTGCACCAGGCACGCCGCCAATGCCTTCTCTAGGCTATTTACAACACCAGTCATGGATGGCCTGTTTCGACCTTCAAGTGTCACACAATCTGCTGCCAAGTACCCTATGTATATCACTGCCTCAATTTCAAACGGCGTTGGTGGTGGCACCCTTGAGTCTAAAACTCTATGGATTTCATCTTGGACAATGTAGGGCACAACAAAATCCACCACATTCCTAGGCACCCCGTTTTCATTTTTGTGGATGGCCTTGAGCCCGGAGAGTAGCTCCAGCAAGACTACTCCAAAACTGTAGACATCACTCTTCGCGGTCAACTGCTGGAGTCTATAATACTCTGGGTCAATGTAACCCACCGTGCCAGCTGCGCGGAGTGAGAGGTGTGACATGTCATCTTCGGGGCCCATCAAAGAGAGACCGAAATCAGACACCTTGGCAGTCCACGTGGAGTCGAGCAATATGTTTGATGACTTGATATCACGGTGGATGATTGGTGGCACTGCGTATGTGTGAAGGTACTCGACGCCTCTGGCTGCATCTAGGGCTACCTTGATGCGTGCAGCCCAGGACATTAACGGTGACTTCTCGAGCTTGTGGAGATGGTCATGAAGGGTGCCGTTGTGCACATACTCGTAGACTAACACCCGCTCATTGCTATCTTCGTAGAATCCTAATAACCTGACAAGATTCTTGTGGTGGAGTCTTGAAAGAGATTCAAGCTCATTGACAAATGCACTGTCCTTGTCCTCTTGACGCCTTGTTCCGACAGCGTATGAAGAAGTGTTTGAAATCTCAGCTCGCTTGATAGCTACTTCACGGCCATCCTCTAATGTTGCTTGATAAACTGAACCAAAGCTTCCCGTGCCAATTGTTTTATCGTGTGAGAAATTGTTGGTGGCTTCAAGTATAACTTGCAAAGAGAACTCCTCCAAGTGACCCGCATTTCCCATGCTAGCCAACTGGCTCAGCCGCTTCTCTAAGACCGGCGATGCTTCTTCAGTTTGTGGGGCATGAGGTTGGCTTGGACCACCACCCTGTTCAACAGGGGCTCCTGGTCCGGTCCCATCCAAGCGACCGGAATCATGGACGCGGCAACCTCTACACTTGCAGTACTTGAAGAGGAAGAACCCAGTGACTAGCAATAAAATGAGGGAACCTACACATCCCACCACTAAAAAAGCTATCATTTTACCGCTCCATTTGCACCTTTTTTCTACTGCAGGTGGAACACTATTACGGATATTTCTCTTGGAATGCAGGCAAATCTGTTGTCTCTCGGGACACAATCTGCCAGATCCTTCCATGATACCATCTAGACCACAAGAACTTCGACAGGGGCCTGGCAATACATCCTTAAACACAACTGAATTGGGGTTAAAATGCTCATTACCCCAGCAATACAAGGAAAAATTCGATTTCAGAACTCCACAGAAGACTTTTCTTTTCGCTTCAATAGCACTAAAGTAAGTCTCCCTAAACCTCTCTGGCAAACTGAAATTATCTTGCCCCCAACAAACTACTGTCTCATTAGTCCGCAGAGCGCAACTACGATTCTCCCCCAGGGCCAATGATATGAACTCACCTTGCGGCAGCTTCACCCCTGCCATACTTCCCCAACAATCCAACTTACCGGTAAAATTTATAGCACAAGCATGCCCAGACCCAGCAGCAATTGCACTATAGTTCCCCTTGGGCTTTTGGCCAACAACAGCAGTATAACTTCCAAGACAAGCAATATTCCCAGATTCTAATAGCCCACATACGAAATCTTCACCAACAGCCATACTTGAAAAATTCTGATCCATACTGCTAGTCTTGAACTTTCTCCGTGGCCAGCATTCGAGGCGATTAGTGGCATTAACTAGACCACAAGTCACAGAATTTCCTGCTTCCAGTTGACTGAGAGCCAGGTCTTGATAAATTCTCTTGTAGGTCATGTTATTACCATTAACAGAGAATCTCCAACAAACCAAAGTTGAAGTAGCAGAAGACAAAGACAAGGATATCAAACCACAGAGGAATCCATCTCCACCAACTATGGCAGAAAAGGAAATATTAGAATTCAAAGGGATTTGAATTCCACTAGGAAAACTTGAACAGTTTAGAGAAGACTGTGTGGCACCAGGGACATATACCAACGCACATACCAATGTTTGGTTAGAAGTTTCAGATATCGACACAGTTGAGAGGGGAAAAACGAATGGAATGAAAGAAGAAAAAAGAACGAAGTAGAAGAAGAGCTGAGGAAGAGGTTGGCTAACGAAATAACAAGCCATATAAAGAATGGTTTGTGGGATAACTGGATGCTAGTTTCATGGTGGTACACAAGACAAGAAAAGAAGAAGGTGGTGATGATATTTAGAGGTGGACTAACGTAGCATTTTGAAGGTGTATTTGGATTTATGAAGAAAAGAGAGGAAAGAAACGCGGTTTGATAGAGTTCGTAGAGGAGGACCATAGACCAGGTCCTTCAAGAACATTTTTAATGAAAGACTTTAGGCAGGGATTTAGAAATCTAGAGAGAGCGTGTGGTCAATAGTTGCGAGAGAGCGACTGGTCAACCGTTGAAACTTGAAACTCGAAATACAAATAATAATAATAATAATAAATAAATAAAAAATGCAATGACAAAAGCAACGAAAAATAATTATTGCAAAGACGAAAACATCGTTAGGCCAGACAAATGATCCCACAATTTTTTATGCGAGAAGATTAACGAGGCATTTTCACTTTCATTTCTCAATGTATATATTCGATTCGGGTTCAGATTAATAATCATAATCAATTTAATTTTTAATATTTTATAAACTATTAACTCCATTCATTTATTTATTTATTTTTAAATATTCTAAGATATCTATAAGTTGAACATATAAAATTCATTATTTTTTTAGTATGTCGTTAACAATATCTTTTTTATTCACTTCTTTATCATATAGTAAACTATTATTCCACTAGAGGAGTCACTTTCGATGTGATAACATTCAATTTTTTTTAAAAAAAATATATCAATAAATATTATTTTAACTTTTGTTTGTAAATATGAGTTTTAAAATTCTTTGATTTGTGCAAATATTTGCTTGGAAATTTTAATGTGTTAGGACACATCACCTCATCATTACAAGTGTATATAAATTGGGTTAATGTGACTCTACCAAGACCTAATAAGTGTGATTGGAGGCTTTCAAGTCCATTTTTGACACAATAATTAAAAAAAAATATGGCCTTGGCTTACCTACAAACTAAAAAAAATAAATGAATAAAGGAAGAGAACAAGAATTATTAAAGAAAAAGGACTGTTATGAACCAATATTAAGAGGAAAAAAAAAAAACTACGTACCTAAAAGCCTAATGGTTAGCTATAAGATGCTGGCTCGTAATTAATGAGTTCCTCGCACTGGATAAAAATTTTATTTTATTTTTATATTATTTAAATATATATTTAAATAAAAAATATTTTAAAATATATTGAAAAATATCAAATTAATAACTACTAAAAAATAATTATATATTTTTTTTATTAACACATGTGTTTAGATCAGTTTTTACTCAAATTAATAATTATTAAAAATCAATTATATAATTTTTTTATTAATACAGATGTTTGTATCAGTTTCTATATATCTCAAATAATCCTCGTAAGTTTTAAAATTCAATGCTATATAAATTTTTAATAATTTTAAATTTTATAAAATTTAAATTAATAATTTTTAAAAAATAAATAAAATTTACTCCACAACTCATATAAATTAATGGAGAAAGTCATGCATGTAACCTAAAGTGATGTAATTATAAGTCGTAAGAATGAGATTGGAGTTTAATCCAAGTGGAAGTGCCTGGCGGACTTCTGCCTTCTGGAAGTTTCCGACAAGTTGCATACAAGAACGGGGGTAAAGATTTTGTCTCCGATACAATGATCCGGTCCCACTGCGCAGACATTTCAACTTTTCTTTTTATTTAAGAGCTGAAATTTGAAATCAGAGTCTGAGATTCCTAGGAATAGTCGTTCCTACTTTTTATATATATATATATATATAAGGAAATTATATATATATATATATAGAAGGAAATTATTGGTAAGGATTTTCCATGCACTTGCACCTAATACATTTCCCACGTATTGTGACTTTGACTCTCACTCCTTACTCTAACGGGCATTGTCTCCTTTTCATGGTATTATTTATATTTTTTAAATTGTTTTGATGTATTTATATTAAAAAAAAATATGTTTTTAATATATTTTTTGATAAAAAATATTTTTAAAAAATATTTACAACTATAATATTAAATAAATTTTTAAATTTTATTTGATGCTGAGATTACAATTGCAATGTAACTTTTAACTCTATTAATTATGGTTGCAGAATTATCTTTTTTTTTTTAATTTATATGGATGTTCGGATAAGTTTGTGTGCACCATAATTAATTTCACAATCTACTGAATAGTTGTAAATCTAATGAACATATAAAATACCATGAAAATAACAGATATGCATATAAAAACTTAAATCCAAAAACAGCAAAAAAAAAAGCAAGTCTCTTTTACTACAAGGCTAAAATCCCTATACCCTCTTTTTTCATTTTTGCAACTCCAACCTAACTCCAAACAGCACCTTAGCACTCTTCTTAGCTAAGCAAGACTCCTTTTCATTCATCTTTGCATCTCCAATATTATAATCTGAAATTCATATGATTTAGTATAGACTTGCTTAATTCTAGGCTACCAGCAGTCTTTATATGCAATGCATTACTTTAGATATCAATTTAAGTTGTTTCGTATGGTGATATAAGCTATTTTATAAAAATATCTTTTTAAAGAAATATATCAAAATATATCTTTAATTTTTTTTAATTTTTAACAATAACAACATAAAATTATAAAAAATACTATAAAATCATAATTTTTCAAAATAAATAATTTTTAAAAAATATTTAAAATTATAAACTATCACATTCTCATATAGACTTTAAATAACTCTCCTCATATCTATTATTTATTTGATCGGTTTGAGTTATGGTTGTAGATTCTTTTCCATCCATTAAATCAAATCCCATTGGCATTCAAACTTGATTATTTATAGAAAATAAAATCTCTCGAACTTCCCTTAAATTCCAACTTAGGATAATGTCGGAGAAAAACACCACATCTAAGCCAACATTTCTATAATTGAGAATGTGATAAGAGGGATAATTAATAATTAGAGAATATGATCAAACCTAAAAGATTCTTGTGATCTTACATAAACCCTTCTTGCGTTGTCCTCTATGTTTCTTATACTATTAATCTCTTTAAATAAATAAAATTTTAATTTGATTCACATTTTACTCTCCCAAATAATGCATTCCCCATGTAGGTGTTCTAAAATCTCCTATATCTACTCCTAAGAATTATTAATAGATTTGGTGGGACGTGGAGCAAACAAGACTACTCTCCCAAATAATGCATTCAATCATTCTTATTTTATACATAGTTTTTTTTTTGTTGAAAAACATTTAGACGTGTTATCGTGTTGCCCTTACACGCAGATATACATAATTAATAATCTTAAATATTTTAAAATTAACTTGCCTTGATTATTTCATTTTAAATATATTAAATTTCTACTTGCATGGATGTTAATTAAATTATTAGTAATCTTATTTACTAAATAAACGCTATACAACGTTTTGATTATTGTTTTTTTACTTGTATTTATTTATAATATTTGTGTGTTTTTAAAAGAAATAGTTAATTTCTTAAGCAATTCATTAATTTAAATTATATTTTTAATAATAATTTAAATTCAATTAATATTGATAACAAAACAACAGTTAATTACTAAAAAAATAACATACTTAATCTTATAGTACATTAGCCAAACAGATTGTAAAATATTTTTTTGTGGCGGCTAAATAAACCAGTTCATCCTCAAAATATTTTAAAAAAAATTATAACAAAACTAAAAAAAATATTTTAGAATATAATAGTAGTTACTTTTCAAAATATTTTTTACTTGAAAAATATCAAAATAATATTTTTTTATTTTTTAAATTATTTTTGATATCAACATATTAAAATTATCTAAAAATTTTTAAAAATATTAATTAAAAACAGATAAAAAATATTAATTTTTTTAAAATATTATTTAAACATAAAAATAAACCGGAAGAAAATCCAAACTGATCATCTTTCTAGCCAGAATTTTAAGCTGAAATAACCTCCTCGGCACCTTGTGAGTCGTGAACGGGCTTCTCGATCCTCACCCGTCAAGCTGACCCATCACCGAGGCTGACTCGTAGTCATTGGTGTGTCTGTGGAAAATCCCCATGCTGCCAAAACTCCTATGGACCCCCCATGGAATCTCTCCAAAAAGCAGAATTGAGGAAGCCAGCTGTGCCAAGTGGAGAAGAACCTCCTCTAGTGCCATTGCCCCAATAATAGTTAAGGCATGCACCCCTACAAGCTATTTCAAGACTAAATGTTAGGTGGATAGTTTGCTTTTGATCGGACATCATAGATGGACTTTCTTTGTGCTGGGGATTCTCTGGTCCTAGAAAAGGAAAATGGCAGCACAAATAGTGCAGGGCCGAAGCTTTATATTTGCTGTAGTGATTGCTGGACTGGTTCACAATTAGTGCAGCTAAGCTGTGTTTGAAGCAGTCTTCAGCTTGCAAATTCTACCATCTCTCTGGTGCAGGAGAATGCAGTAATCATATTCGTGCGGGAAACATAACCACGTTGCAATTCACAGAGAAGAAGAAGCAAAAATCTGGCGCCAATGATAATTAAATATTGATTATGCTTGCAAATACATATATATATATATTCACGAAACGACGAGTCTAAGCGCTCCATCAAACAACATCAGAATGCTTTTTACAAACCAGCATTATCAACTACTATATGTATATTATGTTCTCCAATTATGGCCGCAGTTGAAAAGGGAAATTACTAGAGAAAAACTTTTTCGTTTTTGTCAGAACCGTAATCAGGAGACCTGTAAGCACAAGAATCAGCATCGACGAGCATCTTCACTACCTCTCTCATAGTAGGGCGCAGATTCGGAAGCTTGGTCGTGCAAAGGACACCAATCTTCAAGACTTTGATCATTTCTTCTTGGGCAGATCCGGATGCCACTTCTTCGTCGAGAACCTTGAGGATGTTTTCACGGTCGTTGAGATTAGATAAAACCCAGTAGGCAATATCTTTTCCTTCTCCATATGCCTCGTCGATGGGCCTTTTACCAGTGACTAACTCTAATAGCACAACACCAAAACTATATACATCGCTCTTTTCAGTGACTTTAAGACTGTATGCCATCTCTGCATTAAGATATCAGTGTATGAATTAGAACAGTTCATTTCATGATAAGTAAGAGCTAGGTGAAATTTCTTAGGAATGCAGTTTCCAAAAGCATAATTGAGCATCGTAAAATTGTGAAAACTTCAATGTTAAATAAGTATGCAATTCTAGAAGGCAGAACAGAATAGCAGCTTCACAAAATTTCATACAAGCACGCGGGCATGATCAGCATGGAGTAGAAAAGGCATGATATCAAGCAAGTCTTGCAGAATAATAAGTTTCAAACTCACCAGGAGCAATATAACCATGAGTGCCAGTAAATGAGGTATTATCACACCCCTTAAGGGACATTTCTGCAAGCTTTGCAACCCCAAAATCAGCAATTTTTGGCTCATTATCTTCATCAAGTAAAATGTTGCTTGACTTTATATCTCTATGAAGAATAGGTGGGGAGCAATCATGGTGCAGATATGCAATTCCTTTAGCAGCTCCCAAAGCAATCTTATATCTCTGATTCCAATCCAATTCAGGCTGCCCATCTTTGATCCGTGTGTGAAGTGCTTGAAACAAGTTACCATTAGGCATGTACTCGAAAACCAGAAAACTTGATTCTCCTTTCAGTAAACTAGCATAAAGCTTCAGGATATTCCTATGCCTGATCTTCCCCAAAATCTCCATTTCGGCTTCCAGGAACTTCAGACCATCTCCCTTCCACAGTTGCTTTACAGCTACTGCACCACGGTTTTTCTTCAAATCCAAGCGATACACTCTCCCTGTGCCACCACAGCCAATCAAATTGTCTTCTTCCAGATCACATATTTCATCTGCATCAATATCCAATTGGTGGAAAGATGAAATTTTCCATTTCGGGTATCCTTCCTTCTTCCCTTCCAAGTCGTTTTTCATCTCAGCTTGACCATGCTTGAAGTTCCGGTAACTCAAAAGTAGCATACCAGTCAAAACAAAAACCAGCACACATGCTATTATTGAGAACAAGACCAGCTTATCTCCGAACTTCCTTCCTTGATCTTGTCTTCCCAAGCAAACCTTTATCCCTGAATTTATAATGGTTTTGGAATTTTCATCAACACAAAGTTCCTTGTTACCAATAAATGCTCTGTCTCCACCCATTGTCAAAAGAACTGAGGGAACTCTTCCTGACAACTGGTTTTCAGACAAATCAATGGAACTTAGCTTCAACTTTTCTAAACCTTCCGGGATCAAACCAGTTAGCTTGTTTCGTGAAAGATTCAGAGAGTTTAAAGAGCTCATCAATGTAATAGTACTTGGGATTCGACCACTTAAAGAATTCGAAGCAATATTCAAGTCGACAACTCTGGCACAATCCCCCAGTTCTGATGGTATGGATCCTGTCAATGAATTCTCTTCCAAATGCAATGATGATAACTGCTGCAAAGAACCAATATCAGAAGGTATTACACCAGAGAAGTTATTATTATTCAAGTACAACTTCTCTAGATTCATTAGCTTGCCAAGTTCAGATGGGAGCTGACCCGAAAACCTATTGTTTTGCAAAATCAACTGATTCAAGCTGGTAGACAACCTAATTTGAGGAGATACTTCACCAGTGAAGTAGTTATCGCTGAAATCAATTATACTGGCAAACGGCATTGCCCAAACCCCCTCCGGAATCTTCCCTGTCAACTGATTCTTATTGACCCTGAACCTCCACAAAGTTTTGCACTCAGCATACGAATCCGGTAACACTCCAGAAAAACGGTTTCCCAGGGCAAGCAAGTACTGTAACTGCTTGCTTTCGCACAAGAACCTGGGAAAACTACCTGAAAATTGATTTTCAGATATATCAATACTGTTTAATGGTGAGAACAGGCCGAAATTGCTTGGGAACTCTCCTGAAAAATTGTTTTGGTAGATTGAGAAGCCATTGAGATGGCGCATCTCTCCAAAACCAGCAGGGATTTCTCCTGAAAAGTTGTTTTGATGACCCTGAAAAACCGTCAAACTCTTCAAGCTACCAATGCCCTCAGGCAGCTTCCCATATAACTGATTAGAAGAAACATCAAATTCCTGCAGAAGTGTGAGATTGGCAAGCTCTGGTGGGATTTCCCCAGTCAAATTATTATAAAAGAGCTCAATTTTAGTAAGCTTTCGCAACTTGGATATTGATTTTGGGAACTGCCCAGAGATCTTGTTCCGAGAGATATCCAATGTCTGCAAATTCTCCAGTTCGAATATGGATTCTGGAATCTCTCCTCTCAAATGGGAATTTGCCAGAAAGAGCCAAGTCAAGTTCTTCAGGTTTCCAATACTCTCAGGGATTTCACCAACATGATATTCATTTATTCCTAAACCAAGCGCAAGTAGCCCACTTAAATTGCCAATCCAGGATGGGAATCTACCAGAAAAGTAGTTCTCTGACAAATCAAGAATCTCCAAGTTTCTCAACGAAGAGAGATCTGGTATGACTCCCACCATTTTATTCAGAGTGAGATTCAGTACTCTGAGCTTGCTACAGTTAATGATTCCATCTGGAAGCTTCCCGGAAATAGCATTTGAGGGCAACCATAGGGACATCAGACTTTCAAGGGCGGAAATGGATGGTGAAATCACGCCCGAGAGAGACTGATTATCAAATGAGATTGCAGTCACTTTCCCAGATAGAGGATCACAAGTAATCCCCGAGAATTCACATGGAGATTCTGATTCTTTCCATGACTCCAAAACATTCAAAGGGTCTTTCAGCTGGCTTTTGAAATCAAGCAAGGCTTGAGTCTCAACATCCAAAGACAAAGAAGGTGGGAAACTTGAGAGGGAAAGAAGGCAAATGACAGTTATAATGAAATGGAGGGAAAGAACTAAGGTTTTGGCCATTGTCGAAAAAGAATTGGTGTAAAATGGTCATTCAACAATAACTAGAATCATGTGGACCTAAAACCCTTCATTTATTGCATTTGCCCATCGCTAACTTCCTGGAAACAGCTGAAGATAAAACATCCACTAATCATTACTCTATTATATACATTTGCAAATTGCAAAAATATTATATGATGGACTGTAAATGCCAACACAGATTATCATATAAGCATACATGATAATAAAGCATTTAATATAGTTTATGTTGAGAAGCATCTAAGCTAAAGAGAGAGATCAGCAAAGGTGAGGTTAGAATGTCAATTTTTGTCTTCAGCTGTGGATTATTATTCTAGGAACGAAAAAGAGAGTATCCTTTGAAGTCACTCATTGTTGTCTTTTCTGAGTAATGGGGTATGATTTGCTTAGCAAGTAAAGAAAATGATTAAAAAGTAATAATTTTCTAATAAAGATAATAATTAATTTAATGATAAATAGTTCTTAGACTAATCATAAGACAAAATCCAAAATCACTTTGAACATAAAGTAACTTCTCTAGTAGGCCTATCTCATAAAGTTCAAATCATAATTCCTAACCCAACTTCCATATGTCCCTCATACTCTTTTATTAGACTATTTTAATGGATCATAACAGCATAATTAACACCATCAAGATTCAAGAAAATAACATTACAAAGGAAAAACATTTAAAATTCTGGAAAAGAAAGACTAAAGTTAGAGAAACAAAGGTGTCTGCATTACCTGGAGTTAATGGAGAAAAGTGTGAGAATCTGAAGCTGTATTTGTTCATTTCCATGTCCTTCTGTTCTGGAACATAAAATGACAGGAACATTTCAATATTTGTTTATCCTTCTCAATGAATCAAAAGCAAAAAGAAAAGGATGATATGCAAAATCTATACAACAAATTACCAAGAGTGGAAATCTCGTGACCACAAAAAGACAGGTTCTTGAGACAGAAATAGCTGGAGAAAATTGAAACGTTTCTGTAACTTATGGGGATTAGAAAACAAGTTCTGTTCTGTTCTCTCTCGTTAAAGAACAGAAAAAGAAGTGGAGGAATTCGATTCTAAAGAGCTAGTCATAATATTAAGAAGAGAAAAGGAGCTTGGTTCTTGGCAGCCAAGAAATTTTACTCCAAACAGAATCAAATGGTAGAACTCCCCGAGAAAATCACTATCTTGGAAACTATAAATGAGAGAAAGAATGAATAACTCAACTGTGCATCCCAAGAAGAGACGGTTTTGGTTTCCAAGAGTTACTGTACAAGTATTGTATATCGAAATTGAACAACGAAACAACAGCAGAAAAGCTGGCGCTGGTACAGGAAGTGGGTAGCGGTAGTTTTCTCGAGAAAAGCAGGTGGTTGGCAACAATATTTAAGACGGAAAAATTCCCAAGAAGGTAAGAGAGCAGCTTTACATACAACCAAGACCACTAATGATAAGAGAGTACGATTAGAAGGGGAAGATGAGGAGAGGAAGGAAGTGGAGGGGAAGCATTAGTGGAGATGATGATGAGCAGAGAGGAACCATGCTTTGAAGTAGAAGTGTTGGCGTTTAGTCAGCATGTTGAGTGGGAGGGGAGAGTTCCATCACCATAGATGGCAGAGGTAGTGTATTTTGTTTTGATTTGCATTAATTATTTTGTGTGTCGTAAGATTTGGACTTGTGTGTGAAAGACAGGATCAGATATGTGAAGTTGCAGTGTTTTTTTAAGTCCATGTTTGGATGGAGGGAAATTAGAGTGGGGACAAAAGGGTCAGAAGCAAGAACAGGAAGATACTGTAGCACAAGACAGCACTTTCTCTCTTTTCCGTACAAGACCAAATGATCGAAACAACCACCTATTGAGAGTTTTACTGGCTGCAATTATGTTAATTTTACTAGTTTATTTTTTGATGCTATCGTTGGACTTAAAATTTTTGCCATGTAAAATAATAAAATCTAGATGGTAAAAATTTGTGGTATTTTTATTAAATTTTTTATAATTATTCAAATTTAAAAATTTATAATTTTATTTTTTGTTTAGTTTAAATTTTAAATTAAATTATATAAAAATTATTTTGATATAATTTTATTAAGTAATTGATCAAAATAAATATAAAAACATAAAAAATTAACTTAATTATAGTTACCGTCAAATCTATAATCCAAATCTATAATCCAGACTATAAACTTTACTAAATAAAATTATTTTATTTTATTTTATTATTTGATAAAAAATATAAAAATTAATTTATTATTAATTTAATATTAAATGATAAAATTAAAAGGATATTATATTAATAATAAAAAAAAATAAAATGACCAAATAAAAAAACCCAGAGTGCTTTATACAATAAAATCCAAACGTCTAGCCTTTGGCCACTATTTTTTTTTTTTAAAAAATCAATCTACAACCTTTAGCCATTGACATATACTCTTCAACCAAGATATGACACGAAATTGTTATAAAATAATTAAAAATATTTCTTAACCTTATTCACTATTTATATAAACAATTAAATTGAAACTCATAGTTGTAATGATTAATTAACTTTATTTTATTTTTTCTATTTTAAGTGTTTATTTTTTTTGTTCAATCCTTTCTATATTTAAATATATGCACCTTTTCTTTTTCTTTAATTAAATATATGTGTTATTAAATTGTTGATGACATCTCTGATAAATGAACACATGTCACCTTTTAATGTAGTTCTAATATCAATTTACATACCGAGAATAAAGGGTATTTTTTTTATTATAAGTGAAAAAATATTCAACTTTTATTCATTTAAGGCTATAACAACTCTCTATGTAAATAAAATTATAAAACCCTACCTTATCAAATTATTTTATTTTATTATTTGGTAAAAAATACAAAAATTAATTTATCATCAATCCAATATTAAATTAAAAAATTCTCACATTAAAAAATAAAAAATAAAATTCATAACATAAAAAATGAAAATAATCAAGGAAAATACTTATATCTCTAGGTTAGAAAGAACTTCATCAAATTTAAATTATTTATAAAGTAAAGTCTTTTTAATTGAAAACTATCTTTCATCAAGAAAACATCCAATATAACTTCTTAAAGCAAAGCTTTCATAGCAAGAGAACCAATGATGATTTTGTGTGGGTGGTTTTATTGTGAATTTCATTATAAAGATTTGAAATGATACTCCACAGTAACTAACCACCAACAATAATTAAGCTTTGTTACAAGTCCTTTCTATCTTCTAAACAAAACAATTTGGTAGTATGCAACAAAACTCTTTAGAAATGGTTAGGTTCTAATATCAAATGATGTGGTAAGGACATCAGTTAATACAAACAAAAACAAATAATACAAAATATTTATTATAAGTCAGAACCTAATAAAATTAAGAATATTATATTATATTATTTTTATTTATCTATCCAAGTTTTATTTATGGAAAGACTCTTATAACCCTATATCTCTTTCTCTATTAATAGATTTTTCTAGTTTATATATATATATATATATTAAAAAATAGATCAAAAGTAAAAGATTATTCTCTTCAAATAAAAAACTATAAAAACTTAACAATACTAGATAAAAATAGAAAACAATTCTAAAAAGAATTAAAAAATATTTATTTTCCACATAACTTTTATAATTTTGGGATATGCTATTCATATAATTGAGAAGGATAAAAAAAATGAAAAAAAAATTCTACTTTTTATAATTTTTGAGGTTATTGTTTTTTATTTAGAAACTCTAAAATCCTAAGCTAAAAAATAATGATGAAAATGAAAAATTGAGTAACATCATGTATTATAAAAAATAAAAACGAAGGGATGAGAAACTTCTCTCTCGTGAAACATAGTTTACATCACAATTATTTAAGTCTTGCTTTCTTTTTTATTACCTAACTTTTCTATATTGTTTTATTGTTATTTATTATATACCCCACCTTAACTATGACATGTCTTTATTTATCACATGTCATCAAAAAATTAATAACAAAAAAATTTAATTAAAAAATAAATTAAGGCACACAAATTTAAATAGAAAAAATAAAAATACATACATTTAATTGGAAAATAAAAGGAGGTGCATTAGGGTTTAAAATAAGCATTCATTCATTGGTAAGCATTATCTCAATGGATGTAAAATAAATTGAATTATATCCGATGAGTATTTTTTTATGCGTTTAATATTTTTAGAGCCCAAATTTATTTTAATTCCTCTTTTATTTTTTATTTTTTCCCAATAAAATAAAGGATATGTTTGATGTACCAGGTTTAACACGTGGCCCCTGAAGGGCCCGTGCATCTCCATGTGTATATCATGGAGAGCCAGGTGGCCCTATCCTCACGTGGCATTCCTCATCCGATGTTAGACAGATGGCACCCATGAGGCCCAGGTCAGATTCTTAACAAGGCTACTCGAATGCAGCATCTCCGACAAGAAAGCCACGTGGTCAAACTAGCTCGTGCAATCGCCTTCCAAAAGGACACATAATACATGAATTGAATGTACTTGCGATTCTTGTACCTCTTTCTAGACCATAATTTTTCAGCCCGGGTACAAGGCTTGACTTATGAACCATTAAAAACAATTAAATAATATTATTTAAAAAATTATAATATCACAAGTTAATTAAGATCTTTTATGAATTTATATTAAATCAATTGAATCAAAACAAAGAAGCTAAATTTAATAAATTCCAAAATTATTTTTTTTCCATGGATTATAAAGGTATTTGACATAATTTGCACTTTTATTTTAAATTATTTTATAAAAATATTTTTAGCTTAAAAATATTAAATTTATTTTTTTAATTTTATAAAGATTTTAATATACGGATGTTTAAAATATATATAAATTTTTTTATATATTTTTAAATAAAAAATATTTTAAAAAACATTTTAAACAATAAACTCAATCACACAAGCTGCAATTTTTACAGCAGTCCATGGTTATCTTGACCTCTGTCCTTGTATAATCCAAAATGATGGCAAGTAAGCCTATCAAATTATTTTTCATATAATACACTACGATCAATTCAAAATTATATAAATAATTTTAAACTCTAAGATAAAGAGATCTTCTTTTTCCTTGAGCTATTTCTTTAAAGGACACAACATACCCATTTTTAGTTTTTTTTTTTTTTGAAGTTAATACCAATTTAAGTATTGAAGAATATTTTATTATTTGAGAAGATTTTTATTATTAATTTCACAGGCCACTTTATCTCAAGAGTTCAACCATTTTAATTGTATTTAGTAGTGTAATTATAGTAATTTTTTAAAGTATTTTTTATTTTAAAAAATATATCAGTAGTTTTTTATTTTTAAAAAATTATTTATAAGATTAACATATTAAAATAATTTTAAAATATTAAAAATATATTAATTTAAAATAAAAAATAAATTTTTGAAAAATACTTTTAAAACTTTCATTAAAAAATTTCCACTAAATCATTAACGTTTACTATGAGATATTCAAAAAAAAAATAATAATTACTTATTCTATATCAAATCCCTTGTCGTCCATCCCAATTCTCTGACATTTTCATTTGGATTTTACGAATACTTCGTCCCTCTACTCCTCAAATTGTTTCCATCAAGTCCCTCTATTTTATTTCTGGTAGAAAAAATTGAAAGCCAATCTTTATGCACTCTTAACAATTACGCATGCAAAATACAATGCTTCACTTCAGTACTTTAAACGCATAGCAAGAACTAGACCAGAAAACCATCCTATCATGAAAAATCTAGATATAACTAGATTTATTATCATGCTATGCTGTGGATGGAATTGTTTTTTAATTAATAATAAAAAATTCAGATATTTTATCCCATCTGATTTAATAACTCTTTATTTATTAATTTATTCTTCATTTAATTATACAATTTCTCTTTTTTTTTAAAAAAAAAACATAACATGTACGTGAAACTAAAATAATAAAAAAATAGTCTATTTTTAAACAAGGATAAACTATCTTTAATTTTTTTAAAACACATATAATATATTATAGAAACCTAAATAACTCATTAATAGGTTTAAAAAGCAAAAACCAACTCAAATTAAAAATCTTTTTAATTTTATATCTAGGTAAAGGAACATCTCATTTAAGCTCTTTTAATTGAATAATACTTGTTGATATTAAAAATAATATTTTTCATGGTAAAAAAATACCACAAATTATTGATATGCTCTCTACAACCAAAATCCATGTGACTTTCTCCCTTGTCTCAAACCAGTTACTTGAAAATTATGAAAAACTAAGTTTTAAATCAAAATTTTATTTTTAAATTAAAACTAAAGGGACAAACAAAGAACAATTTAGAAAGTAACAAGATCAAAATAAACTTTTCACACTAATTTTAAAATCATCATCTATTCTCACTGTTTTTTATTTTATTTTATTTTTGAACTTCATCATTTCTTAATAAATTAAAAATAATTGTTTTCAAGGCTAAAATCGACCTTAAGAACCCTATCTTCAAGTCCATATGATCGGATACCAAAACCGCTAAAGATGGCTACTATTTCAGATTTTAGCTTTTCTAATTATTCTTTTCTTTTAGTATCAGTTTTTAATTTTTTAATTTTATTTTTTAGCTTATAGTTAACTACGATAAATTAGTTAAATTCATGTTTTGGGACTTGAAACTCAATTGTTGATTAAAATAAAGAAATTAAATTCTTGAGGTTTTTTTTAAAATTTATTGTTGTGTTTCTCATTTAGGGTTTTTATGTACACCAAATATCTTTCCTTTATCATTTGATAATAAGATTTCTGATTTTTTTATATAATTAATCAATCTAAATAAATTTTAAAGTTATTTAATCAAGTAATTCGAGCTCTTTATCAAATATATTATGAAAGATCCGTAAGTTATTTTGCAAATAATAATTTATTTATTATATCATTTAATTATTTTAATTAACACCTTATTTCATCACTAGAATCAACTATCTCACCATCTTTGAAAAAATATTTTATATGTAAATATTTTTCAAATAAAAAACTTTTATAAGTAAGGTATTTTTAATTCATAACTGGAACTAACTTTTATTTGAATTAATTAAGTAAGCTATTTTACATTAAACAAATCAATTCTCCACTTTGACAGATTATAATGTTTGATTAGGCCTCCGATTGACATAAATCATACCATTTCGAAAAGTTTATTCACAGATTTACTATAGAAGCACCGAAAGTCACTTGACATTGTTTTCAGGCTACTGATCATAAACTCTTGATTAGGTCTCCGATTGACATGAATCACAAGTCATACTAATTCAAGACGTTTATTCATAGATCTACATCATGACAGAGCACCAAATGTAATCTGACATTTTTTAGGCTAAAACCCACTTTACAGACCTATTTTCAAGTCCACAGGGCTCCTCTTTTAGAGTTTAGCTTTCTTAATTATCCTTTTTCTTTTGTTTCAATATTATTTTTTTGGTTTTGTTATACTCTTATTTTTTTTAGCTCCTAGTTATCTCATCGATTAATTTATTTTCTTTCATGTCATATGTCATCTGGGTAAAGGGTAAAGAGTATTCTAATTTATTTTCTTAATTAATTAACTTGAATAAATCTTAAAGTTATCTCATTGATGAAGTAATTCAATTTCTTACTCGAATATACTATGAAGTTTAAGACCCATTAAAATAAAATAACTATTTTATTACATTAGAAACATATATTCAAATCTAAAATTGGTAATCAACATAAGGAATAATTATTTACCCTACTAAAAAAATAGCACAAATCCCAATTTTTTTATTTATTAATATTAAAAAATATAATCTAATTTTTTTAAAAACAAAATTATATTTTTTATCTATTATTTTGATTATTTTTAGACTTATCAAGTCAGCTAAATTATACTAATACAAGTTCTACATGAGTTAATTTTAAATTAGGTTAGGTAAGAAGTTGAGCTGAGAGATTTCAAAACTGATCTATCATGTCAAAGCTTCTTTTTCTTCTTTTTTATCTTTTTATTTTTTTTAATTTTATCTTTTAATATTTGGTTAATTTTGAATTGATTTTCTTGATCTATTTTGATTTGTTATTTATAAGTTTATCATAATTTCAAATAAATATCCTTATATTTTATTAATATTTAATTTTATAAGTGTCTATTTTTATTATATTATTAAGTAAAATATAATTTTTTTAAAAATTATTAAACTCAATACAATCCATAATCCAAGATAATTCTTACACAATTAAATTTTAAAAATGAGCTAGACAATAAATCAAGTTTGGAGATTTTAAAATTAAGACTGATTAAATTAAATTTAATAATAATACCAAATAATTTTATATTATCTAAACTTTTTTTTATCACATTCACATTTATTTTTTATTCAACACACAGCATGTTCCATGTTTGTAGTCACTAGTTCTCATCTAAAATGATGCAGATGAATAAGAACTATTGATTTATTTATGTTTTATTTAGTATTAATGAGATTACTATTTTTCTTTCTCTTTCTCAAATAAATAAATAAATAAAACCCCGTGGTCCTGCCATGACTGGATTTGGTCATTCTCTTGATCGAATTCGGCATTTTTGTCGTGATCTGATGTTATCTGATCAAGGTTTCATTATGGACATGTCCTAGCATTAATGGGATATTTTGGTATTAAAATCGAAACACGTATACCCAATTCAGATTATTGTGAAGACTTTACGTTTTTTTTCTTTTTTAATTTGCAAACAACAAACTATATTTATGTATCTCTTTGAAGAGTTGATACAAATAGGGTAACCCAGTTCTATTGATTCAATTTAAATGAATTATATGTATAAATTGTTTTCTTGATTTAATTTTAAATGAACTTGTTCATGTATTTTTCATTATTTCATTATTTTATTGATTGAAATTCTTAACAACAACTAATGAATTTGACTTTGTATTTTTTTTATTCAAATTAAAAATTTATTATTTTTCATGTCTTCCTTTACAGTTGAATTTGCTTTCAAAACTAAATTATTTGAACATATTTTGAAATCAATTATGTAAATTATTTATACAGAATTTGACTTCGGTGTTTTTTTCTTTTTATTCAAATTTCAAATTTTTTCATGTCTTTCTTTTCAAGTGAACTGGCTTTCAAAATTAAATTATTTATACATATCTTTAAAATTATTTTTGTAAAAAACTTTGCTTAGGAAGTTAATTAAAAATTATCTAGACTTTTGACGAAAATTAAATTTTTCACAATACAAAATCATTTTTGTTAGTTTTGTAGGTAGCTCGTGTTATATAATTTCTCTAATATATAAAAAAAATTAAGCAATAATATTATTTTAAAAAGAGTAAAAAAAATTTAAGACATGATTCATTAATTTAAATATGTTCAATAAACTCAGTTAAATTTAGGATATGATTCATTGATATGAATATATTCAATAAACTCAGTTAATTTAATAATATAATTATAAAAAAATAACAATGATTAACAAAAGCAAAGAATATTTACCAATATTATAAAAAGATATCATCTAAATATTTTTAAAAGTTCTCAACGATCCTATATTTGATAATAAAATTAAAATTAAATGAGAACGAGATAATCTTATAATAATAAAAAAAAAATTTGAAACTCAGTTACTAACAAATTAAACATTGAAGGATGAATTGAAAAAAAAATAATTGTTTTATAAAAAACTTCACTCTAGTTAATATTCCTAACTTGTAATCAACTGTGATAACTCCATACAAAATAAATTAAATAAAAAAATTAAAATCAACTCTCAAGTAAACTAAATGATAACAACTTAAATTTATAAAAAAATAAATTAAGAAAACATCAAAAGTAAAAATCTATGTCAACTTGATTAATTCATAATTTGAAAAATGAGATCATAATAATTACAAAGAAAGAAAAATGATAAAAATCATAAAGCTGAAGATTGAATAACCTAATATAAAATTAAAAAATTAAAAAAAATATTATCACTTAAAAAACCAATAAAGACAAAAAATAAATTTGGCTAATCCTCAAAACTTATTATTCTAGTCATGAAACCGAGTAATCCTGTAAAAGTCAAATCTAAAAAAATTACAAAATAAAATTTACAATCATTAAAAATAATAATAATAAAAATAGCAATGAGAACCAAACTATTATTAACACAAGTACCTAATAAGAAGTAAATCATATATGCAATGTAAAATTATAAATTTAAAACTTTTTGTCTAATAACATGCAATTCTAAATACTCAATCAAATATAAAAGCATTGAACAATATAAATATAGTAATTAAAGAGTGAGAGTTCAGAGAGATTGCACCAAGATTTATAAAGATTTGAGAAACTATCTATTTCTTTCTTGAACTTTCATTCAAGAGTTTCACTATTACACATCAGTATTCTTAACAGGTAAGACCAAACCGCTACATGATTTTTTTGTAATTACAAGATCAAACTTAGTTCTTTTATGGATTTAGAATTAAATCGTTATCTCTAATCTTTTTACCAACTAAAGACTGTAAGAAATTTTACTGATACTTGTTAAAGGATATATATTAAACCATTCACAATTTTATCTCCAGAGGACTTTCTCAACTGTTTAGAGTGTTGCTTGCACTTTCCATAATATACTTTTTTAATATAGTTGAATAAAAAAACAATTAAGCTTTTTAAGAGAATTTTATCAATTCATACTTAATCTTGTTTTTAAATGATTATAAGTAAAATAATGATGTTATATATTATTTTTTAGTTGGAATTTGCTTAGATTGTTTTTGGAAAAATAAAAAGTTATTTATAAGCTTAAAAAAGCTGGTCATTAAATTCAATTTCTAGACTCAATTTCTTTTCTTGTCCATTGGCATAATCGGTTAAACTATTTTATAATTAGTCAGACTATTTGAGAATTGGTTAAACCTTCTTAGATTCGATCAGATTATTTTTGAAAAACTCTAAGAGTTTTTAGAAATTTTTCAGAAACAACTAAACTGGTTTGAGATCATTTCTCAAAACAATTGGATGATTTTGGCTATTAACTTATTATTTCTAAAAAGATGATACTGTATTGGCTAGGATTCAAATTTTGTTCTATTTTTGTGTTTTGATTTTTTTTTTTGGATTTATTTAGGTTACATGGGTATTACAAGGTGACCTAAACAAATATAATATTATTTGATAAAATTCTATTATAAATTCTTAATTAGTGATATCAATATTATAATTTTTACAAGTTTTTTATTCTTAATATTTGCAAATCCTTTCTTTGTTTATTTAATGATTTCTTGAATATTATAAATCTATTTATATCATTACAAGGGTACGTGCAACATATAATATATTCACCTAGTCTATTGGTCCTGTAAGAAAATCGTCCTCCCCCATTAGGTAGTGTAATGGTTTAATGGTTTATAGTTAAAAAAACAAAATAATAATTCTACCGTAACAATTCATAATAAACTGTGCTTGTACGTGCAGCAAAACACAAAGCCTTCTTGTTTTTTTTTTTTTTTTAATTGATGAAAGACCAGGTAATATATATATATAAACTTTTGAGAAAAAAATGATTCAATTTAGTTTATAATATAAATTATATTTTAAAATTTTATTTAATATTTTAAATTATTAGGTTGAAATAATTATTTGATATAATATCAAAATTTTAATAATCAAGCGAATACGAATTTGAATTTTATATTTTATATTTATTTAATAAAAATTAAATATAAAATAATATAAATCTATATAAATTTTAAATTTAAAAAGTTTTCATTTAAAAAGATATATTATATAATAATATAAATTATATATTAAAATTTTATCTAATATCTTGCTACTAAGCTAATAGAATGATGTGATTACTTCACAGTTCATAAATGTAAACAAAATTTATCTACAATTATTGGAGTTTTCATCTTGCTGATCAAATGGTTTTGTCGAAACCGACATCTCAATTTTCCTATTTTGACACGAAGAACACACTCTCTGATGAAATGGGCATGTTGAGAGCACAGTGAGTTCCCCACCGCACCTACTAAGTAAGCACTAGCCAGGGGACAAAGAATAATTGTGCAATTACTGGAGCAATTGTCTGGATGTGTCAACAACAGTCCGTATAATATCTCGGATAATTGCAAGAAATCTGACATGGGTTTGCACGAGTGAGCTGTATCCATTCTTTCACAGCACTTTCTCCTTTCTAGATGCATGTAGCTTTCAAGAACTAGTTCACTGAAACTAATTCATGCCCCCCTCCTCTCTAGATCACCTTTTTTAACCCTAAAACAGTCGGACAACCCATGATGATATAAAGGCGAGGAGGAGGAGGAGGAGGAGGTCGTACTAACAACTGCTAATTTAACTGCGAAGGGAATCTATATTCTTCAACCAAACTTCACCATTCGTTAATCAAGCAATAGGAGGAGTATCTCTACACATTAGTTTTTGTTTATTAATAACCTATTGTATCATAAGTGAGAGATCATAAAAATCTTATTTTTTATTGTTTGATTAAAAACTCAAACTTTAATAGCTAAGAATTGAAATGAAAGGTTAGTCAATTTCTCATATTTTCCTTTTCTTATTTTTACTTAATTGAAGGACTTGCATGCATCTCCAGTTTTGTTTTGTTAGGCTAGTTGTCATTAATGTGTAACAACTATTAACTATTACATCAACCATGTGTACTTATCCAAGATGTCAAAGGTTGGCAGCCACTATTGTTGAAGAAAAGCTGGAGTTGGCTGCCACCTTTGTTGAAGAAGAGCCTCTATGAATGCCTATAAATAAAAACATATGTTAGAGACCAAAATGAGTGAAGAGAATTGTGAAAATGTGAAGAGAATAGAGAAGAAAAGAGAGCTGCAAGTGTAGCAAAGAGAGATGAGACTTAAGTATGAGAGGGTGTAATCCTCCTCCTCCATGTATATGTTTTTATTCTTTCTCTATCTCTAAATATATTGACTTCTCCCGTAGATGTAGGTGATTTGCCGAACCACGTAAAATATTGAGTCAGTGTGCTTGGCCTTCTATGAGCAAATATCAGTACATCACCGGTCGGATTCCCCAACATGTTCAGAGGTTAACTGCATCAAACACTTATTCAGACACTTCATATATATTTTACTTGATATTTAAATTAATTTTTTATTAAAAAATAATATAAATTATATTTTAAAATCACGTTTAATTATTTAAACTATTAAATTGAATTAGTTTTTTGATATGTTATTAAATCAACTTAATAATTAAACGGATACGAATTAAAATATTATTATATTTATTTATTTTAAAAAATTAAGTATAAAATATTATGAATTTATATAAATTTCAGATCGAAACAATTTTTATTTAAAAAATATATTAAAAATAATGTAAATTATATATTAAAAAACACGCCACATTTTAAATTATAACTCTTTCAACAACTTTCTACCCTTGATTTGAAGGTATGCAAAATGGAAAATTAATTAGCTAAGCTGATCAAAAGACTCGACGACATTGCATCTGATGCTTCGGATCAGCAGTATCAAACAGGGGGAGAAGTTAATCCTAAAGATGTGCAGCAACCACCTTTTAAAGCCTCCGGTTACTTAGGTCAATGCCGCACATGCACACGGTTAGCGGTGATTTAAAGTGCTTGCATCATTGAGTAACTGACTGTCTGGTTCTGAGACAAGAGAGGGTGGCAAAAGATCATGAGATAAGGCGCAAGGATGGCAGCTATCTTCTTGCAATGCATCAGTAGCCGGACCATGTCCTGTAGCATTAACAAGGCTCTATTGTTGTCTGAACGTACATGTGGCAGCCCATCTATGGATGACAGTTTGAGCGTGTTCTGTTCTCCGTCGACGACAAATAGACATGTCACGAAGTGCTAGTTTCTTTCACACACGTCTCCTTTTGCATCCAGCAATGGACTCTGAAGAGGTAAATTATTGGCTAGTGTCTTAGCACCAAGAGATAGTGTTAGGGAATTAATGGAATGGAACAAAATTCTTGGAAGATTCCTTTGTGTACCTTAACAAGACCCAATGTCAAGATTTTACCTTTGCTTATCGGATACTGTATAAAAAGAAGCCATTGCCAGAATGCCTATCTCTATATTCTGTATCCTAGAGGTGATCTTTCAATGATATGTCATTGTTCATACGCCTAAAAAAACAACATGATACGTCGTTGTTAGTGGGAAAATGTTGGTCCACTCACCAAAACCTACAATCGTGCAACTTTGATTATTTTGGAATGGACATTAGCTTTATAACCTGTTCATCCTGGCGATTAAAAAGATTTACGGATTCCAGTTATTATCAGATATATAACGATCTACTGATTAAAAAGATCTACAGATTCCAATTGAAGCATGATTAGCATCCTCGTATTTTTTTTTTTCATATTTATATATTCCCATTTCGTTCTTCCCTTGTGGTAAATGGTAACCAGAGGGAGTTTTTTCTTGTCTCGCTCTCCGATCTACCGAATAATAATTATCTTAAATTTCTGCCAATTTAACCTATTCTTTGAGATTGACACGCTACTTACTCTCTCTTGCTAATTTTAAAGCTACGTTTCTCTCTTTGTTGAAGGTCGACTATGCATACTGTCAAATATCGTTTCTCGCATAAGATACAAGGGGAGTATGAAATGAAATCTAGTAGGACCCCACCATGGATCCTCCATACTGTCTTGACGATTCACGTAGCTGCTTTATGAGCCAGAGAAAAGAAGGAACATTGTCCCATTCACCATAGACAGCTTTGGATTGCAGGCACCCTGGTAGGACATTAATCTTCACACGCCTATAATGGCGAGATAGTCCTCTTATCGCTCCCAATCATCTTTTTTGAAAAAACATTTATTGGCGGAAGGGGGAGGAGGTGGGGGGGTGTGGTGGTGGTGGTCCTCTTTTTGTGAGCCTGCACAGCTATTTACATTCGGGACAATAATTAACAGAGTATTTAACAGCTTGATCCTCGATGCATAAGAGATTCTCAATCAGGTCCCCATCAAAATCCTTTGATGTCTTCCATGTACATTAGTTATTTGATTAAATAGAACGACATTCTTGTTTTATGTAAATGACGTAACCTTTTCTGCGAGAAGCATGCAGCAATTTTCTAATAGAACTCAATCGAGGATTTTTTTAATAAGATTGGGACCCAGCTTATAAAAAATAGATAGAGGACTAATTTGAGAAGTTGGTAATTGGATGCATGGGGACCGGTCTATGGTGACCTCTTTTGTTCGCTACTCTTCATCGTAAAAGCATCTACAAAGCTACAGAGTTAGTGTGTGTTTGGAATGGCTTATACTTGTGTTTTTTAAAATTTTAATTTTTTTTATATTATTTTGACATGATGTTATTAGAAATAATTTTTAAAAATAAAAAAATTATTTTAATATATTTTTAAATAAAAATCTTTAAACCATTACCACTACTATGTTTTTAAAAACACCCTTCATAAGCCAATAAATAATTGCAAATAAATACTTGAAATACTCTTGGTTTATTAGAATAATGAATTTGAATCTTATAGAAAATGGTGATAACAACTTATTAATTGAGCCATGTCTTATTCACTAGCAATTGTAACGTAAAATGGAGCAACCGCAAAACATCGAATTCTGCCATCTCTTCTATTTGTATTTATGAGAAAATAAAATAAAATAAATAAATAAATAAAAAAGAAGATGAGAGAAGCTCTTCTTGACGTTGAAGCTGATCGATGTGTTATTAGATTTCTATTACATTTCCAACCTTCGCATCTGTCTAATACTTAGGTCAAGGTTTTATTGATGTTATGATTTAAGCAGGTCAACAGAATACGATAGTTTTAAACAATTAGTTGAAGATTTTTTTATCGATAGATAATAATAAAGGAAGTCTAGCAAACTCATTTATATACTAATGGGATGTAGTTACGTACAAAAAATAGCTTGATAGCTAGTGTTATATAAACAATTTAATAAAAATAGATTTTAATTTTCAATTCAACTATTTAATTATATTTAAATTTGATTAGCAAATTCTCCAGATCAAATTCTATAAATAGTTGAAACCTTATATTAATTAAACTTAAAAGATGTTGCCTAAGTTAATTTTATTATTTTCTTGTTATATAATTGAACATTTGGAAATGTGATAAGACTCTATTTTTAAAAAAATTAATTTTTTTAATAAAAATTATTTTTTTATATATGTTTTGGATCTTTTTGATGTGTTGATTTTAAAAATATTTTTTTAAAAATAAAAAAATATTATTTTAATATATTTTATCATTAAAAACATTATAAAAAACAATCATAAATATATTCCCCGGTAAGCCTAATATAACTTTGTTTGTCTTTTTATTTGTTGTTCTTTGTGTTATTTAATCTTGTTAGATGATATTAATTGAAAGTTCATTCTTAAGTCTAATAGAACTTTGTTTGTCTTTTTATTTGTTGTTTCTTGTGTTATTTAACGTTGTTAGATGATATTAATTGAAAGTTCACTCCAAAACTAGTTAATTGCACGTAAAATATAAATAAAAAATATGAAAAAAAGAACACTTTTTTTCCCGCAAAACATCCACATTGTTTAAAGAAAAAAAAGAAAAGAAAGTGAAATTCTTTTACAGAACTAAGCATGCTGCTTGCAGCCGTGTGCATAATCTCACAAAACACATCCACAAAGCAAATTATTTCTTGGTGGCTGGGCGATTTATACAATGTGAACGTGAACAAAACATGACGGCACCACGTTTTCAATCTTGCATTTTGCATCTGTGGTACATAAATGGACACAAGTCTTATGAAAATAACATGATATATCCACCAGCAATAGTTCTTACAGGATTGACAACTCCCCTCTTTTGTCCTCTCGTCTTTTTGGATTTGTATGTCTACACTTTTTATGTTTTCTATGTAACGGATCTTTGGGATCACAAAATATCATGGGACACCATGAGATGAGCTACAAAAATATTAAATTATTGGCAGCAACCTTCCCCCTTCTTGTCACGTAGGACGTGGTGTGGTTATTTTATTTGAGCAAGTGAGTGATTATTGCCTGTTGAATTCGTTTCTTTGAGTTTAAAATAAGCCTAGGAAGGTGAGAGCAATCGGATAATTGGCCTCTTAGCTACCATTCTTGTAAGCAACCTCCCCCCATGTACCTACCAGCCCAGCTTTTGTAGCTTGGAAGTAGTTAATGTTGTGTCCCTAAAAAAAGATAACCAAATCTAAATAATAATAATAATAATAATAAAGAGGTTGTCTATCTTGTTATCAGCTTTGTGAGGAACTGGGGGGGAACTTGAGAGAAGGGAAGCGTTCACAGTTGAAATCCATGTTCTAAAATTGATCAAGTATTGTGAATAGAAAGGATAATACTCTAGATGCAATTGATGGGTGGTATTTCTTTATTTCTTATTATCATTTTAGTTATTTTTTTTTCATTTTATTCTTTATTATCTCTTTATTTCATTTTTACGTTGCATTAGGAAACCTATCTTTGTCGAAGGAGAATAAAAACCCTGAAATTTGGAAAGGAATGAAGAGAGAAAAAATTCATCAAAAAATTCGATTTTATAGGATTGGACTTGATTTGGATTTATATTGCTATATCAAAACCCATTTATCACCGGAAAATTGGGATTTAAGGATGGAAACAATAGCCTTGAGATTTTGATTGGATTGTAGAGGGTTTTGAGTGCATTAAAATGGATTAAAATTGAGGTTGATTGTGATTTAGTGAAGGAGTAAAAGGAGTTTCCATGCCCACCAACAACACTATCAATTTAAAAACTTAAAACTTCTAAATCTTAATTTTGCTTCTTAGTGATCATTCACTTGTCTATGTGCCCGGGGGCCGCCGAGGATGACCACAGTGATCACTCTTTCCTTGTAGGCCTATTCAATTTCTATCCAAGAAAACAGCCCAACTCAACAATGGAGAGCTGAAATTGGTGAGCTAGGAATTGAAGATTCCATTCCCCTATAAGACATCACTAAAGTTGATCATCAGTCAATTGCTGCACTTTCCGTCCAACAAAAACCAACATTGCACTGCTCATGAATCAAAGATCATCAAGGAAATATAAGCAATTAGCCTCAAGTAAGGTCTCCTGTAATTACTATGAACATTTACACGGGATATCCAAAACTGTATCCTCAAATTGAACTTTATAGAACTCCTAATAGAATTCAAGTTTTAAGTGGTATGGTAATGCATTGCTATTATCATTGGCATTCTGCAACAACCACCAAAGATTTCAGGCTGGTGGGGCATGGATCGCAACTGAAATATCGATCTGAAACCGGGATGGAACACTTCATCTTCCCTAGACTTGCCGGGAAAGTTGCACGGAGAAGTAAAAACTTGCGTAAGGACTTTTTTAATATGAACATCAAGTGAATGCATAAGGCTCATGTAACGGACTCTTAAACATCTACCATCTTGATTTTTTTTTTTTAAATCCAAGCATTGATGCAATATTGAAAACAAATACTATAATAAAACAATTGACGTTTTCAACTACATCTTTTGGATTTTGTGAGTGGCAAGTTCAAACAGCACCGACAGCTGCTCCGCCCGGGCTCGCGTCCTGGGTTTTGCGGCGACTGCCGCGTCCTTCTATTCATCAGAGCCTGGCGCTTACCCCGATGGCCGGGTATAGGTCGCGCGTTTAAGCGTTATCTATTTTCGGGGCTAGTTGATTCAGCAGGTGAGTTGTTACAGACTCCTTAGCAGATTTCAACTTTCATAACCACTATCTTATTGTCTTAATCGACCAATATTTTTTGTGGATTCTAGGTTAGTACGCAATTAGACACTGTAACTTGGCTTCTGGTTTATCCCGCATCGCCAATTCTACTTACTAAAAATAACCCACCTGAAGCTCTTGATTTCGTGACACGAAACAGCCGTGCTATCATACCTATTTAAAATTTGAGAATACATCGAGGCCGTTCCATAGCTTGGGAATGAAATATGTTAAATCGTGCTACCTGGTGGACAAGCTAGCTGTACTTTAGGTCTTCTGCCACCAATCTTCACATGCTTTATAGCACTTTGATCATGTTCTATCCATGAAGATACTGGAGCAAAATGAGAAATGGTGCGTCAACATTCACCACCATTATTACTTTGGAAAGAATTTTTAAGAAATATAAATTGGTCCTGATGAATATAATGCAACTTTTTACACTTGTTTGAATGATACACCACCCCAGATCTAACTGAATGGGTACCACTTGCAGCTATTATCCTCCTGGATTAGGATAATTGAGAAGAGTGCAGAAAGAAAGAAAAATCATCACCCGAAAAAAAAAAGAATTTATCTAATATTTTAGTTATTAAAAATTCTAATTCATCATAGAGTCTAAAAAAAAACTGATTATGTTAAAAAGATATTAACATCTTTAACATGTTTTAATTAAAATAAGCTATATTGTTTATTTATCTAATACAAATTAAGATATTGTTGTATAGTTTTATTGCACTTGACGTCTCGATGTCCTTAAAAATTCTATTAAAGAAATAGATTTTTGATATTTTATTTTTTGATGGAAAAAAGATATGTTTAAGGATTCGCCATTTAATATTATGATCACTGGGAACTATAACTAGTCGGAAAATATTCTATGGTATGAAACTGGTTACGTGAAAGAAAAGATATTACCATTTCTTAAACATCTTGTCTATTATAAAATGCATTGCTGATTTTATTTTAAATTGCTAATTTTTTTTTGTTTATGTTCTGATAATTTGCTTGTAATATTCTTAATTCCAGCATCAATAAATAGTCAACTACGAATAATTATAATTCTAGCGTTGATAAATATTATGTAGATAAAAAATAATAATAATAAAATTTAAATAAATATTTTTATTCCTGATTTGATGTTAATAAATAAATTTATTTTTTATTCACACATATTTTTTATTTTATTTTACTTGTTTTTATTTTTTATAAATTTAAATACACTAGTGACCAGGCAGTTTTTACCCGCAAGCGTGCGTGAAGTGTTCACGCACGCTTGCTACAGTCACCATGTAATTACAGTGTTGAATTATTTTGCAAAACTGGAGACGCTGACTTGGGAGCAGGATGACTGTTCCTCCTTTCGTTTACTTTTCCTCTGGTTCTTTCTTTTCTTTTACTTTCTATCGGTGCACCCCTTGCCTGTGTTTGTTTTCCTCTGTTTTTTTTTAGTCTCCCCTGTATGCTATGTTCTTCTCTGCGGATTCTGTGTTTTTTACCTTCACTCCCTCTCCTCTGTTCGGCTGTTTTTTTCTTTTTATTCTTGCTCCTCCCCGGGTTTCTACCTCTGTTTCCACCCCCCGGGTTCTCTCTGTTTTCCCTTAGTCCCCTGGTTTGTTCCCTTTTCCGGTTTTTTCTTCACTCTGTTTTTTTTTTCCTGGTCTCTCTCTATATACTCTCTGTCCATCCCCTGCTCAGGACGAAGACGATGGTGATAAAGGCATGAGGTGCTGCTAGTTAAATGGAAGCTCCCTCCTCTGTGTTTTCTCGCTTTCGTCTCTGTGTTAGGCTCGTTTGCCTTTCTTGGTTTTGTTTCTCATCCGCCCCCCCCGTCCCCCCACTGCTTTCTTTCTCTGGCTTTTTTATAGCCAGAAAAAGCCATGCCGTTACCCAGATAATAAAGTGACTGTTATTGCAGGAGTGATGGCGATGCTTCGTTGGGCATTCGTTTTTTTGGGTCGGGTGAAGAAGATGAACAGCGTTGATGTTAATGGCCATTTGTGTTTTGGTCTTCTACGTTTTGAAATTTTATATTCAAGTCTTTGAGTAAATTGTAATTGGACCCTTCAGCGCCATTTAAGCATTTCTTCTTGGATTTTAATTTCTTACAATTTTAACTAAAATTAGCTCTAAATTTGGATATTTTTTTTAATCAAATATCTGATTTCATTAATTAAACTAATTTTAATTTCAATTAAGTCTTACTCTTTAATTACACCCTTAATTTGATTAATTAAACCAATCCAAAGTTTAATTAAGTTCACAATCTTCCAATTTATCTTGATCCAAATTTTGATTTTTTCTTCATTTATTTTATTTTTTTATTATCATTTTTCAAGAAATAAAATAAAAAATAAAAGAATAAAATAGTCAAAATTAAGTTATGATAGGTCTGTTTAAAAATTTTTAAAAAATATTTTTTAATAATTTTTTTATCTTATTATATTAATCTAAATGTTTTAGGACTCAAATTAGGATCATAATTAATTTTTAATTCTTAATGCTTAAACAAATTAATCTTTGAAATATTTTTAGAAATTTAGGAATAATTATAAACTGGTTACAATATTTATTTTTATTTAAAAAATAATAATTTTTTTAAAACTTTTTAGAAAGTATGCATGGATTTTTTTAAAAAAATTGATTGTACACAATTAAAACATTAAATTCAAATTATTTTTTTTACAGAATGATGATTTCAAAGCTTGGAAACGGGTTGAAGAGACTACTAGGAACTCAGAAAGCACATATTGAAAGACTCCGGGGCTGAAGCAATAATGGCAGCATGTCTGCTTTAAGCACCACTGTTATTGGCGGCGCGTAAACCCACAAGATCTTACCGATGAAGTGAAACGTAAGTGCATCGAGTAGATTGTTTCTTCCTCTTCACGTTTGTATCGGCAGTGTCATACACCATCATATACAAAGTGAAAAACACACACTAACAATTGATTTTATATATATATATCTGTTTAACGGTAAGGTTTTCTCAATTTTTTTCTTTCCTTTTTTGGTGATAATTTAAATGATTTCTCTCAAGTTTTAACATTGAGATTAAGTTTAAATGAAATAAAATCGAGAATCTGAAAAATATTATTTATTTGAAACAATAGAGCAGACAACATCGGACCACCCCCACAACGTTGGACCAGGCAGCCATTATTACATTAAAGTTGAAGCAACTTGAAAATGGAAACATCATTTTGAAAGTGAAAGTGAAACAAATAACACATAAAACAACTAATGATGGGACAACCGTAAACTATTCATAAGTTTAACATCATGTATAGTTTGCTAAATGCATGGAACTTAACTGTTAATAGTCTCCAGATGAATCAATAAACCATTTGCTGGAGTAGGTGTTGGATTGTAAATGATCTTCTCATCAGGATTTACTTTCCTCCATTTGAACTTAGTCACCACATTATGCATGAAAACTAGTGTTGCTAGCCGAGCATACTCTTTTCCGGGACACATTCGAGGCCCTCCACCGAAAGGAACGAAGCTGTAAGGTGCCGGCCCCCTCCCCTCAAATCTTGAAGGATCAAATTTTTCTGGATCTGGAAAATAGTTAGGATTTCTGTTCGTGGAGTATGATGTCCAAAAAGTCTGCACGTAGAAAACTTAGTATAGATTAATACTAATACTTATAACCTCATAATCATAAGAGAATAAATTTAATTTTAGTCGTTGAGTTTCATGGCTGACTGACTAAGAAATCTGATATGTACCTTCCATCCTTTAGGAATTGTAAAACCTGCGTACGTGAAGTCTGTGATTGCCTCTCTAAATGTTCCTGGAACGGGAGGAGAGAGCCGCATTGCTTCACAAGCCACACACCAAGAATACTTCATCTTCTTAACATCATCCCAGTTCAATAACTCTCCAGGACTTTTGGATTTGGCAATCTCTATTTGTTCTATTAACCAAGACAAAATCTCAGTCAAATGACGTGAAACCATGTATGGTAATAGCATGCTATGTGTGGTCTGGGAGTGGTCTTTTTGTCAGCAGTTCTTGGGTGATCCATATTTTACTTTTAAGTTTTAATTCTTAACCGTTAATAACATAATTATCACACACAAAAAACAGTATGTTATGTGTATATCTCCAATTCTCGATTAAAGAATTAATACAAAATTATTTTTCTAGTTGAAATGTTTTATGATATAGTATTAGTTAAAATGTAGGGAAGTTACAATTCTACCATCCTAAATATTATTAATTTCAAATACAAAGAAAAAACCTAAGAACGTTTCAAACTTATTCGAGACATACCTTGGAGGACATCCTCGTAGACTTTGGGATACTCAGCAAGATAGTTCAGAATGCAAGTGAGTGCGGTGCTCATTGTATCATGGCTGGCGACCAGCAAACCGATTATCTTGTTAGCAATCTGTTTTTCATCATTTGTTTCGCCATTCTCATATGATGCCAGGAGCAGGCGAGTTAACAAATCAATGCTTTTCAGCCCCTTGTTCTCCAAAAGCTCTCTTTTCCTCTGCCTGATGATTGCTAGAAGCTCCTCCCGAACAATTCTGCCTCCTTCGACAGCACGACTGAAAGCCGTACCAGGAATTTTAATAGGAATTGATATTAGGCCAGCTACAATTTGCGTGAAAGGATTTGACAATCTTGTTAGTTGCTCAGGATCTATCAAGTTCATAAACACTTTGCAAGCTGAAGCAAATGTGTACTTCTTTGATAGTGAAAACACCCGCACTTGCTTATGTGGAGACCAATCCGTCTCCAATTGTTCCTTGGCCATGGAGTCCATGACAGGTATGTAATCTTGCAGGGCATCTGGCTTGAGAAACTCAGGCAGGACACTTCGCATTTTATTGCAGACTTCTACAGTGTTTTCTTGATTCTCAGGGAAGTACCAAACTTTAGCCATTGAGGGTGGCCACCATGAAGTAACATACTTGTTGTGGCTGGTGAACAAAAACTTGTTCCCTGAGGCACCACAAAATACAACAATTTTCTCCCCAAACAAAGAGGTTCTGAACACCTTAGGTGAGTATTTGCACATCCTGTCGATGACAAACTTCTCAGGGCACCCCCGTCGGTGATTCATTGCAAACTCCAACGTTTCTCCTATGATGGGCCATCCCTTGTTGCCGGGTGGAAGCCTCAATCCTGAAAGTTTTCTCCTACGAAAGAACATGATAAAAACAAGGGAAATACCGAGAATGGCAAGGTGAAGGGAAGTTAAAACCATGTCTCTCTACTGAACGACCTAGTTAACACAATGAACTAGACAGAAAGCGAGACGGGCAAGCATTAGCGTAGTCGGCAGCATGGATTTATACAAGTTTGAACCGGCATTCAACATTAACAATTTGTTAATGGAAAATTAAAAAAACCATAAAATCAGTCCTAAGCCTTTAAATTTGTTGTATTGACTTCTATTTGCTTACTGTGCTTCTATTTTATTATTTGTTCTACTTGGTATGAGAAATCACATTCACATTGCCAATCTAAGACTTTCCTCCGAAGACATCAAGTAGGGTTACTTACAAAAATATCCCTCATTCGTATAGTTATTATTAGGTTATTTCCCGAGCAATAGCTGCAACTTTCAACAAAAAAATTTTCAACGAGATAATATTTTCTGTAGAAGTATTTTTTATATTGTAATTAAAATGGATACAACAAATCAAACTTGAAAATTTTTTGCTGAAATTTTTGTTTAGCTCGGATTTTAAAATAAATTGTGTCAAAATTATCCCAATATGATATTGTGGTAAATTCAAAGAAAACATAAACAGTTTGGTTAATCCTATTCGACTCGCTAAACTCATCATCTAAATTATAAGTTCTAGTGGGTTGAATTAATTTTTTATTTTATTCTATAATGAAAAAGATGAAAATCAATTTTCATTCAACAAAATATTAAATTATAAAATTCAATAAAAACTCAACATTGAATAAAAATATTAATAAAAATAAAAAATCAATAAAAAATTTTTTTATTTTCCAACGATTTTTTATATAAAAAGCCTAAGAATACTTTAAAGATCTAAATAAACCCATTTATGGCATTAAATAAACCAAAATAGATTGAAAACAAATTTAACTTAAATTAATAAAACTTTTCAAGTTCAAAGTTATCATTTCAAATAAGATGAAGATTAAAGAACATCATAACAGAACTTCTCTCGACAAATAAAACCTTATGACATCAAAGAAGACCTTTTTTCATAGATAGAATTGGCATCAACCAATCACTTTTTTTTTGCTTGATACTTTTAAACAAGTTTCTCTCCTTTCTCTATCTCAAGAATTAAAAAGAAAAGGAACTTTTGGTTAAAATAATAAAATTGTCGCTATTGTATGTCTAGTCATATATTTCTGTATATTTTTCATGTTAGATTGTTATTTTTAAATTTTATATTTTCACTGTAATTTTCTCTAATTAGGCCATAGAAGGGTATAACTAAAAGAAAAAAATTATAAAAAAAGAAGTCAACTGGTTCACAATGAAATAGCCCATGTCTTTTAGTTGTTTTGCTAATATTTTATTTTTCATTTATTTCATCCTTAAAGTTTTGCAATTATATCTTAACATCCATTCTCAATCCAAACATAACAAAATATGTTAAACATCCATAGGAAACTTCAAATTTTAAAAATTAATCAAATTTATTATTTAACTATAAAAAATATTAATGATAAAAAAGTAAAAAAATAAAATAAAAGGTTTGGCAAAATTGAATCTCATTGATAGTAATACTTACAAAACAATAATGAAAATCTAAAGTTCGAAGTTTAGAAAACTAAATGAAAAAAATCGATCCCATTTAAAATCAAGATTTTAGAATTGAATTCATTCATTTAAAACTACAAGGCATCAGGTTTACTGTGGATCAAGAGTGAAATTACCATGGATTTTAACAATGAAATGATCATGATCATGATCATGATTATTTTGCTCTTAACTTCAAAATAATTACTTCTTAGGAGTAGAATGATCTTTTCTAGGCCAAAATTCATTAAAGATTAGGACAGAGCAATAATATCCTTATAATTTTATTTAGCATGGTGTGATTATTTCATTACCCTTACAAGCAAAATTTTCTAAACATGGGAATGAGAGCTTTATTGTCTTTTTTTGTTTTTTTTTAAAAACAATTAAAATACTGATTTAACCTTTCCAATAAACAGAATAAAATATCATTAAATTATTTTATTACCTCTAAAATTTTAAAACCTTTGCCTTTGGTTTAGGGGTACTTTTATTTTTTATATTTAATAATTATCGAGTTTTATTAAAAGTAATAGTGTTATTTGATAAATAATCAAATTAAAAATACGTGTACAGTTCCCACAAGGTGTGGACAGCTCATGCCTGGTGGCCGAAACCTTACTTCCAAGGCAGCAACTGAAGCATCCTGGTGTTCCCTTCATTCATAAGTGGCACTTATTGCATAATGGTCTCAAATTTAATACGTTTGTGGTTTTGAGAGTTTAATTGGAATTTATAATATTTTTTATTTTTTTTATCTTATAATACTTTTTGTATCTTGTATTATTTTATATGTGATTTTAAAGTAATTTTAAAAATAACATGGGTTGTCTTGATTTTTTTCCAATCTTTATTAAATTTAGATTTTTTAAAGAAATTAAATTAATTATTTTTATTCTTTAATATTTAATCCTTGAGGTGTTGAGTTTTTGGATCGAAATCAAGTTTAGAATTAGATGAATTATGAGTTTAAAAAACTAACTTTAGTCTAAAAAGTTCACCCGAACTAGTTTTTTTTTTTCCCTTTATTTTTCTATCTTATTATCTATCATTCTTTTTATAAGATTTTTATCTCATTCTCGTAATAACAAGACTTGTCTCTAGTTTTTTTCAGTCTTTATTAAATTTATTTTTTAATAAAAAATTGTTAATTAGATTAAATTTAAAAAAAAAAACCCACCAGCAGCAGGGCACAAACCATCTAACCAGTGATGAATTTAAAACCCAAGAAAGTCCATGAACATATTGAAAAAAATAATAATAAAAGAGCAATCAAATAAAATAATGGATTCCTTGTGTTTCTGCACCAAGCCACCACCTAATTACAACAATGGATGCATAAGTCAATTATATTGCATGTATAAAATACAATATATATATTCCTTTGATGTTTAACTTCTCTCGAATCAATAGAATATTGTTATTACTCAAGCCATCAATTTCGAAATCAATATTTTAAGTAATAGAATATTGTTATCACTCAAGCCATCAATTTCGAAATCAATATTTTAAGTAATAGAATATTGTTATCACTCAAGCCAACTCTACTTTAACAGGTTCCATGTTTTGAACAACTTGAAAACGCAAAAATTTATTTTGAAATCAAATGTCAGGTTTACGCAAATTTCTCCAGTGGAAGAGCTAGCTTGACCAAGATTAAGTAAAGTATTCTTGAAATTAATTATAGTTTAATTAGTTAGATTTTAAATTTATTTATTAAAAATTATTAGTTTGACTGGCATGAAACTTGAGATTTTTAAAGACTTATATAATTATCAATTTTAAAATTTTAAAAAATTAATCGAGATATAAATACTCGTTCGGTTACCTGAAAAAAAAAGTAAAGCATTTACATGGCTACAAATTAATAGTACATGATCACCATATGATTTTTATCCTACTTAAAACCTCGAATTGATTAAAACTCATCCTCGCTATATATACCATTATATTTAGAGGCTTGACAGCATAACCAGATATTTCTTCTTCTTTTTAATGGATTGCAACCTAATCTTTGAATCCAAAGAAAAACATGATTACTATGTGTTTTATGAAATTAATGATCAAACAGGCCAAGCCAGTTGTAAAGATATATGCCCTTAGCAATGAGTTAAAAATAGAGATTGAGAAGGAGAAGGAGAAGAGAAAGAGACTTCTGGAGCTTAGTACAGAGAGAGTTAAATTCTTTTTCACTTGCCTCGCCTCACATGTTTTCCACATATTACTATTTATACCTGAAGATGACCATCGTCCTCTCCAACCTAGTGTTTCCTTGCTTCATGAGCTTCCCGTCCAATATAGCTACAGGAGTGACCTTCACCTTTCCTCCTCCATCCACTGATGGCAAAGCTGTTGAAGTTACTACATTTTCACCAAGTTTCTTCCATAGCAACGAAACATGAAAAACTGGGTGTCTCACAGCTCTTTCTAGTAATTCCAGTTTATATACATGCAACGAAACCAAGATCTTACAGGGACCATAGAACCATGGAATGAGTTTAAAATGCTCCTTTTTTTTTATGAGTAATATTATTGATATTCGGATTAATTTGTATGTATTTTGATTAATTTTACGATTAAAATTTGAAATGATAAAAGAAAAAAAACCTTTAACTTCAAAATCTCAACACTGGGTTACCTAAACCTACACCGGGCGTTACCTAAAAACTTCAATCATAATAAAATCTGAATAATATATTGCTCAACGTGGCATTCTACACAATACCAAGAAATAGGTAAACTCACAGGACCGTTTGGTTTTCTTTTTCTTTTCAAAAATTGAAATAGCTTTTAAAAATAGATAATATGACAACAATAATAAATAAACCAAACTAAAAATTCTATACAATGATCAATTTTAAAAATAAATACTTGCTAATATTACATAAACATATCCTTTCAATATTTTTAAAATATTTCCATGAACTTATTTGATAATGAAGCAAAAAAAATGAGAAAATGATAAGCTTCTAGAAAGTAAAATGAAAAAAAAAATTCAATGCTTAATTTTCAATAAATTAATTTTAAAAAATAAAATTAAAAAATGAAATAAAATTTGACTTTAGTCCATCTAAACCTGCCTATCAAATAAATGATCTAATTATAGGATTAAAATAATCTTACAAAAAAATTTAAATAAAATAACAAAACTCAAAGTTTAGAAAACTGAAATTGAAAAAACAAATTCAATTTTTAAAAAATATGATGAAAGCAATTTTTTTATTAAAGAAAAAGAATTTTAAACAAAAAAGTATTGAAAAGTAATTTTTTTTTTAAATACCTTTATAATTCGGAAGTGTTTATATAAGAAAATAAAACAAAAATTATAAAAACAATTATAAAAAAAAATATAATAAAAAAAATCAAACTTTAAGTTTTTTTTAATAAATGAAAGACTTGAGAACTAATTACAAAAAATCATATTTTAATTTATGTTTGTCTAAAAATATCTAATAAAACATTTTAGAAATCTCAATAACTATATTTTCAATCCCAAAATACCCTTAAATCATTTACAAAACTTAAAAAATAATACCAATTCAAACATGTTTTTCTCAGCATAATTGTAGATCTCAATAACTCTGAATATACATAGCTATCAACACTAAACATATATTTTTTCTTGTGTATGTTTGAAATATGTCCGGTCAAAATCATTCTGTCTCCTCCCTCCTTGACAAGTGTCTCTTCTCTCTAAATCTCCTGAGACTAGAGCTTGAGAATTGAAATATAAAAAACTAAAATTAAAAGGAATAAAAATGAAAAACAACTACAAGGACTATATTATAGATTTCTACGCCTCATGAACAGATCCAAAGTGCAGAGTTTCTACGTGCATAAACAAATAGAAGTACATTTGTTTCAAGGCACAACGATGCGGGAATATACGGTCTGTTTTGAATTGAAATACAAGCACATTAAGCTGCCACTTGCTTTCAACCAAAAGCTAAGCCTTTTATTATAGAGTCCAATAAAAAAATATATAGTGTTTGTACGGATTGACATGGGGAATACTATACATTAAAATTAAAAAAATAACAACAGAGAGAAGAAAATTACAATTTATTGTCAACAGGGAGTGGGGAGATCATGCCAAAATCTTGATTATACAACAAACTAATAATAATGATTTTATAATACACCGTAAGAAAATCTTAGAATTCGATATGTAGATTGTGTGATGCACATACACACACGCATACCCCAAATTAACAAGAAGTCAATGACTAAATCACAACATTTTTGACAATTTGATTAAAATAGAATACAAAGAAGGAATTTTTAGGAGCGGCAATTTGCAGTTTTCTCTTCCTTCTTTAGCAGTTTGCTCATCTACTTGACATGAATGCAGCAAGTCAAAGTAGATGAGCTGGCCTTTAGCAGTTTTGATGTGGAAAGTTTTTGTAAATTAAGGAGGCATGCAGGTCCCAAGGAGCATCTTCACAATTCCTCCAACTTCTCTATCATCATGTCTCTTTCTAGGGGTAATTTTTACCTGGTCTAGCTTAAATGGTGCGAGAAAATTATATTAAGAAGTTTATTTTTTATATTAATATATCAAAATAATTCAAGAATCTAAAAACAACTTATTTTTAACGAAAGTAAAACAAATTTTTAAGAACTGAAGATTTCTCCCGTCAGAGTTGAAGGAGTAATAGAAATTGATTAAAGCTACAAGTTAGCTGATCATGGAACTTGATTTTGACTTTAGGTTAAAATTTAATAAAATTCTCTTTGTAAACCTCTCTTAACAATTAGTCAAGTATCATATCATTTTCTGCAACCATGTAGCTCGGGGTCTGAGTCTTTATATCCATTCCTATAATTAAAATAATAGTATTCAGCAGTGGGACTAACCTAATTTTTCCTGCTCAGAACTACAGCCTACAGAGAAAAAAGCTGGAAAAGCACAGACAGAGAGAGGAGGCCTGCCCTAAACTAACACCTAAAATATGAAAGAACTAAGCTTCAGCCAACAGGTCTGGGAGAGACCATATTTTGGTGGATTCATCACGAAATTCTTTCTTTACAACACATAATACCATTAGTTGATCCACGAGCAACATGCAAAATCTCCAGGATTCTTTTTTTCTACAGATCATAGACATCATATACAAAAAGATAGAACCAGTCCACCAAAATTCCCCAGTGTACCTTGTAGTCCAGCAACAAAAGAACAGCTCCTCTCTGTTCGGGATTCTGTCGACAAGTCTGAAGTGAATTTATTTAGCATCTCTCAAATATCTTGTAAAGCTTCTCCAACGAAGCTACCTGTGCAAAGCAAGGATCATAAATCAGCCTTGCAGACATATGCAGCATAGTGTAAAATCCCTAACAGAAAATTATAGTATAAAAGATAATCAATGGTAACACTGATACTGGAAAAATAGAAAGGAGCTTTTTTGAAAGGAATTGATCATACATGTGAAGCAAGTAAAGCCAACAAGTAGATGTAGCTAAGCAAAATGGACCACATGAGATTTTCATCATTTACTTGAAAGTTGACAACAATATTAGGATGGCTGTCAGCCAACACCAACAGTGAGTTCTTTCTTGGACATCAGGAAGACCCAAGAAAAGATTAATGAAATAAGATGGAGGGCTAAAGTTATCTAACTTGAATAAGTTATGGAACACCCTAAGGCAGGAACTCCCAAAATTGTTAGTTCCACAAGAACCTGTAAGCCTCTATAACCTAACAGAGGTTCCACCATTGAAGGGAACTCTGCTCAAGTTTGAACCAGAAAAGGGATTTCAAAAGTTTTTAAATAAAATAATTTCACTTGTAAATTATTAGCACAGAGTATGAAACTATCCCTCCACTCTCCCACCGCCACCACCAGCTGATTCCTACAAAGACCAACATTTGTCTGCTGTTAATTGTGTCAGACACCACTGGCCGAGCAACTGCCACCAGTAACCACAAATTGCCTTTTCAAAATAAAAATAAAAAGTCAAAACCAGGCCATCTTGCATGTTCCATTTGGAATGAAACTGAAAATCAAAAGCAAAAATAAAAACTGAATGGCATACTATCAGGCCCCTGTATTCTTACCTGAACAAATGTCCCATTTGTAGTCATTGAAGCTGGTGGCTTTAAAAAGAGTCTCATGGAAGGAAACAATACATGCTGTATTGACCATTCACGCTGGGCCCATGCAGTCTCTGCCTCAGACAGCAATTCATGCTCAAGTTCATCCTCCATTTCAACATCTGTAAAAGTTAAAGTCATAAAGTGCTTGCTGATCTCTATGTAGAAACTACAAAGAGGAATGATCATTTCTTAGACAATGGAGCTTTCTAATGTGTTTCCTCTCCTTGAAGAATAGTGGCCGGTATAAATCAAATCAACTAAGCCTCATGTCCGGTGTAGTTGGGGTGAGCAGTGTTTTAAACAATATAAATCCAGAACATAGTCATTTACAGGTATTCAGTGACTAGCAAGTTGATTTACGTTGGTGAAGAAATGTGCATGCCAAAAACTTTCATCATCAGGTAACACCATCAATTAGCTAGCAAGAAATGCAAGCAATTCAAGACCACAAACAGCTAAGTTTGTACTACAAAACAATGAACCAGGCTAGTAAGAACTCCCAACATTAGTTCTTTAAGAAGAAAACCAGCTGATCCTTTTGCCCCCACCTGATTGAGCCCAGCATTCAATTGCTTTTTTCAACAAGTCGGCATTTTGGTTTTGATCCTATATTCAAGCTTCAGAGCTTCAAGATAAATTCATTTCTATGCTTCCATTGATCCTGAAATTGGTTACTTGGGAAGCAAAGAGATGAAGATGGAAATAGGCAATTTTGGAAAGACTATTGTTTTTATGTCATTACTTTCACCAGATACTCCAGGTAGTGATCTCAGGTAGCAAGGATTTAACAATCATCGCTGTTACATGAATGTTTTACAGAAAGATGGAACAAGGTTGGAAAATAAAAGTGGACAGATAAAACTGGAAAACATCACGGGGCATTTGCTAGTGTTTTTAAAAATCATTAATCAATGGTCTTCGAGACTAAACATGAAATTGCTCTTTCTGTCAAATAACAGAATTGGTTAACCAGATAAGGCACAAGAGGGCAGGCACCTGAACGATGATCTTAAAACAGAAAACCATGCTGTTTATATGTTTTAACTTTAGTCAATTGTACAAGGCTGTGATCTATGTTAGAAAACACTACCATTAAATGTTTTTGCAAAAGAAACACAAGATTTTGGAAATCATTCTAAATAAACAAACAGGAATATTGAGGCTACTAGAATGTTCTGTGTGCAGAATGGAGACGGAAAATTATGAAATAAAGATCCTTAGGGCTATTGCCACGTCTACCAAATCTAAAAGAATCAGTTAACTAAGCAACGCTCAGGAGCACAAACCAGCAAAGTATTGTGCCCAAAACCACATAGGTGATCAAGTGAAATCAAGCAAATGCCACAGCAAAGATTTCGTTCAACTTCCCCTCTTTAGTAATATATTATTTTTACAGAAGGGAAGAATATTTCATCATATTTAAAAACAGATTATAACATGAAATTTAAAGCTTTGCACCTACAACAATTAAATGATGAACTGCAGTATAAGAAGACATAGCACATTTTGAAAGGAAAAAAAAGTGTCTTGTAATTTCATTTCTCCATACATCATTGTATAAAAACTTCATGATAGTACCCAAAAGTAGTGGAATTATTTAATGATTTTTGCTATTAGCAGTGCTGTCATCACTTATCAACATATCTGATAAATTATGAAAAGCATTGTATTCTCGCAAATCCTACCTGAAGAAAATTTACTTGTTTTGCAGCTCCTATTATGGCTACACAGAAGTTGTGATGCTAAAGTATTAAGAAGCTCATAGTTTACCCTCAAAAGCCATAATTACCATAAAAAGAAAAGGAAAAAAATTTCAAAAGCTAAACTGTCACAGGTGTCAAACACAAAACAATGCATGAAATTCCAAACAGCAGATGTACCTATGTCAGTTGCTTTTTCTTTATCATCTGGATTCTTTTCAGGTTTCCTTCTGTAAAATTGTAAACCATCACCTGAGGGACTGGGCAATAGAGGAGGATGCATGGCATAGAAGTTCCCAACAGCAGCCGCAATTGTTTGAAAGCAATTCTTTTCATCCTCCCAATCAACCTACAGAAAGAGTTGAAAATCAAATATATGAACAAAATGGCATAGTTACATAAGAGATCTATATGCTTGCCAACTGTTTAGGAACTTCCCACATTTTACATCAGGATGAGATTCTACAGAAAATGGGCTATTTCAAATTTTGGCATTACAACAGATGAAAGAAATAGAATGAACAAAAAAGCTTCCTCACATAGAACAACAAGCATCAAATGTGCAATTCATTTATGATCAAAGTATTTCTATCATGGATAATTTTGTTGAAATTAGAGGTACGAGAAAATTTAAAAGAATTTTTTTTATTGAAAAATTTTAGACTAATGAAGAGCAAGCAAATAATAATACGTGCTATATACTACTTATACTTATTATCAAAGCATCAACAAAGGAATGACAACAAAACAAAGAGAACAAAAAAAAAATTCAATTGAGAGACTCAACTCTGATCTAATAGAATTTAAATATCAAAGAAGTGAAGTTTCAGGAATCTCAAACCTACATCATTTCCCAAACTAAGTACAAATTCAGGAATCCGATCCATGTCAGGTGTATATTGGTCAAGTATGACAGGAAGCCGAGACAAATTCCCACGTGAGTCAATGTATATGCAGAAATACTCCTCTAGCAGTTCTGCCTTATCCTTTAGCAGTTCAGTGTTCATCTGAAGAAAATCAAATGTACATGATAATGAAAAGATACTGTTAATGGCAGTCATATTTTTGGCACAACAAGAAAACAGAAGCTTGCTCCTTCAGCTACAGTAATACAAAGCCTTGACTGTGTTGAAAATAAAGCTCTAGAAATTAGCAGAAAAGGCTACCAATAAAGTCATAACTTAGAACCTCAAGAAAAAGAATGGTTAAATGAGGAACGGACATATATTTAAGAATCCATGTTCATTATCGAGGTAAAAAAAAAATTGAAGTAATAACATGAATGTGACATCATCAGTTGCTCAAGATCTGCATGAGAATGAAAAGATATTGTTAATGACAGTCATTTGTTTCCCTTTATGAAAAAAGTATATACCTCTGCTTTATGACTTTTTTTTTACTGTGACATGTAAATCAACTCGAATTGATTTTTAAGTCACAAGAGATTGCACAAGCGAAGTAAAAATTCGTTTTGAGACCATCTAAATGGCATGCTTGTATCAAAACTAAAAATTATAAAAAGAGCGCATATTTGAACAACAAAAACCACAGTTCAAAAGAAGTAAAGCAAATTCTAGCTCATCCACACATCAGAATGTTTTCTTCGAATTCCAATAGGAAATATACTACCCAGCAATTGTTAGAATGATACCTTATAAGGTTCAATAAATTTGTTATACAGAACTGTAATGGTAATTTAATGAAGCTATCAAAGTGAAAGAATAGAAGTTACTTCTGCAATCTTCTCTCTCAGGTCTTCATTTTCATTGGATTCTAGATCCAAGTCTTCTTCCTTCAATGCCAACATAATGAGCAATCTAAGAGGGGCTGGATCACTCAGTTGTATGGCATTGAAATGAGCAAATCGTCGCAGAACTTGCTGATACATGAGCTCTTTGCTGTTAATGAATAGAAACAGAACTAATCATTTAGTCAGTGGAGGAAGAATATCACATAGGTTCCTAGTGGCTTGGCCCATTTCTTAAAGCTGATGTAATAGGCTTGGTTGAACGCCTCTTGTTGTTTTTGGACTGGACCAATTAAGCAAAAAAAGAGGGGGGGGGGTGGAGAACAAAGAAAAATAAAGCTGTTGTGGATAGTACTTCCAAAACCAACTTAGAACAACTATACAAGAAATAAATGTAAGGGAATGTTATTTATCCCGAATAGTTATGAAGAAGCTGTTGGTGAAAGGAATGGTGAAGGGAGAACATACATGCATGTATACATCAAGTTAAATAGGCATATTCTTCCAAGCAAGCAACTTCCTAGGATCATTTTATTTTGGAAGCAATGCTGAATGCATCTTCAATCTTCATTACATAAAAAAGTCATTCATGCATAAAGTGGCCATGCTAAGAAGTTGACAGTACAATACCGGACAGCTATATTTGTTATAAACAGATAATTAATGCAAAATTTCAGTCAGCATAGAATTGTTACCTTAAGTTCACTACATTTGCAAGATACAGCTGCGTTTTATACTGAAGCAATGCAAAAACATCATCTGCCATTCCAATATATGTGCAGTTTCTGACAATATCCAGCAGACCTACAGTAACATACATCAGAAGAATTATCTGATACATTGTATCTTATGGAAGGATTTCTATTTCCAAAGCATGATAAACATGGTCAAATGCTACCTGAATGACAGTTTCCATCAATATCATTAACAAGCTCCTGAACAGAAGAAATATCTGCACTTTCCTTGGGGTTTCTTCTTTGTCTAACTGAAGACCTGCAGTTGTAGAATTTAAAGAAATCAGTTAACTGGTTATGTGTATAAAAATCATTCAACTCGCAATTTTATTATTGTGATTGTTGAAATTGAACTCCAACTTCGAGCGGAAAGCATTTGCCTACTCACATGAAGAATAAAATATAGAAAGGGAGCATGCAAACTAATAGAGAACCAATTTAACACAAGTAGTCTTTAGTATTCTATATAAATTTCTAGCCTTTTATCATCCCATACTATCACATTTGTAGCGTTCTGTAGTTTTGTGCTCTCTTCTTCATGAGGTCTGAATATCAAATGCTCATTGAACTCTCATCTAGCTTCTTATGTTTTTCACATTACAAAGTTTTGATCATTAAAAAATATTTAGACGGATTAAAATTGAGCTACAAACAACAAAAATTTGCAGTAACATACTACGGTGTTTCCTTCCCAAAAAAAAAGGTATTTAATGAACTACTTCAATTAATATAGGATATTTTGCTAAAAGTTGCTCTTAATGCCAGTTATCAAATTGACTAAAGAGGCCTAAAATGTGGAAAAAAGAATGCCTTATTTGATAATGAGATATTCAGGAAGCATCAGAACAATCAAGGATGTTCATAATGGTTGCAATTAAAGCCAATTAGAAGGGTTAATTGACTCGCATTGGTCACATAAAACAACAACTGATTAAGGAACCTACCTCACAGCTGCCAAGCTAGAATTCCCTTCAAGATTATCAACAGGCCTGGCTTGCAAATAGGCATGCAGCCTTCCAGCAGGATCCGATGCATCAGTTCTTACCATTTTATTCACTGGAACTTTTTGCGATTTGGACCCTGATTATATGCAATAACATAACAGTATCTTAATAGGCATCGCAGTGACTCTGACAAAATTGAGGCAAACCATCAGATAACCAGTATATTAGCTCCATACCATAAGGCGAGGGTGAGGGGTTAACATTTGAATCCTTTTTTGCACTTGAAGGAACACTTGGAGAGGAATCCAACGTCTACATGCATGAAAAAGAAGATGGAAATAAAGTGAAAAGGATAATATAGAGAACACTAGAAATGGTGTCACACTCACCACAAGTCTAGTAAGAACAGAAAAGAGGAAAGATATACAGTTTAATTCTTGCCCAGTGTTAGGCAGAAAATACCCAGTGAACATACAGATAGGCTCCATAAGTAATTTAGAACATTCAGCTCAAACTGTGAAAGCAGAACTTCTTGAACATTAGAGTCCAAAGTAAAGCTAAATGCTTAAGACATGAAATGAGTTCAAGTTTCAACTTTATAATCTCGAAAGAGCCCCTATCCCCTTCTATGTTCTAACTTCTAAAACTACATATTACAGGACTTCATGCAGTGTGGTCTTGGTGACTTGATGCACAGGTTTAGTCTAATCCTATAATATATTGCTTATTATAAACGAATTCAGGCAAATAAGGAAATAATCCAAGATTATATAGTGATTAGAATAGGATGATCCAACAAAAGTTGGGAATGAATTTACCAGTTACTATATGTTATCAAAAGAAAGACACTCTAATGGATTTGGTACTTCTTAATTGGATCCACATTTGAGGTAATATTAACAGATCGGTCAGAGTTACAAGAAACAGATAGCTAAGAAATTGTGAAAACATCTGGTTCCAAGCTTCATCACCAAAATGTACCTGTTCTTGAAATGTCCTGGCCTCGTTTGAGTTCCTCAATTTTGATTCAACTGCAGATTGTATCGTGTTAATAATGAATTCCTGGTTCAGAAGGCTTACCTGCATATTAGCACATGATTTCTTTACTAAAAGCAAATTAATACATAGTTTTGGAAGGGGGTAGAATTTAAAGTAAATGGAAAGCTATACAGCTCTTTCTGTACCAAATTCATATATGATACAAATACAGTTTTGTATTTTATATTTTTTTTCTTCTACATTAATAAAACAAAACAACTCATTGGCATTTAGTATAAATGTAAACTGAGCATATAAGGCACACCTAGCCTACCTATCCATGTAAGCTTATGCAAGTAATGAATAAACAATATGCATATTCCTTTTCTTTTTACCTTCACAAGAACTACCCGCCATAAATGTTACTGAAATCTGTCCTATGCATGTATGAGAGAACACCTAAGTTCACTCCCATATGTGCTAAGAAGCCAACTTGAATTTCAAAACTTCTAGTTATGCTCTCTTATGTAGCGAAAAACAGCAGCTGAAAAAATAAAGAATAGAAGATCACACACATTATTGCATATCTCTCGTCATAGAGAATCTATCCACCTTTCCATTTTGAGACGTCCCAAAATTGCTGTCCAATGAAAATGTCAAAGCATTAGCTATTTGGTTTTTGTGTCATGCCCTGATTAAAATCCACTTTCACTCTTAATCGAACTATTTATCTCTCATTAACTTAGATTTAAATAAAACTCTCGATTCATTGAGCTTTTGAAATATAATTCATGCAAATTTGGGAGTAAATGTCTCATGATTTTTTAGAAAAATTGTAAAGGTAATTGTACTCTTTATATGGTTATGATATTGTGAGTTCCCAAAGACTTTGTAGCATGTTAATGATAAAAAAAATATATAACAACAACAACAGCAACAATAATAATAATTGTGGTTTATGTATTTCTTAGAAAAAAAACAATTTGTTTTGTTGTTTAAAGACTTGAACTAACTAATTAGGATATCCAACCTCTCAGCACTAGCCCAACACCAATAGATTTATGTATGCTTGATTCTGAAATACAATAAAAAGGTAACACTAGAAAGTGATGTGAGAATAGATGGCATGGAATCAAATTAATTGTTCTTTGATAATCTGTGTATAAAGTCGAAACTTAGGGACAGAGGGTGTATTAGATTATTCTATATTCTTCATAATCACTCAAGGAACATAGAATCAGACATAGTTAAGACCTAATAAGGCTACACGATAAAGATTAAAATGGAAGGAATCAATTACAAGGTTTATGAATTACTTGAGCTTAAAGTTAGGTATTTTCACTAATTGGAGGATCTAAAATCATCTAATGACATTTGCTTGGCTATACAAAATCTCTCGACTAAACCATCCATTTGTGGTCTAAACAGTTGCAAAAAAGTTACATTTCCTAGGAAGCAAAGCAAGACCAACTGTAGCAGACAGATTATCATTAAATGACCAAACAAACAAAGCTGGAACTAATAAGTAAATGAAACATTTTAGAACAATGAAGAAATGCAGAGTATTGTTTTCTGATTCCAGCACACCTCCTCGCATTAAAACAGAAAATCAAACTAATATAATGGACTGATTTGAAATTTCAGCAAACGAGTTCATAGTCTCCCATTTAAACTTGCCAATATCTAAAAGATGCTCTCAAATGGATTGGTCAGAGAGTAGAAGGAACCAAAAACCATCCCCGCATATGACTTTTTGGCCTTGGATTGCACTTGTACTGGTTAAGGAATGGGAAGACAAATTTTAGGTTCAGATCTAACTAGAAGATGAAAAAATAATCCATTAGTTTGTTGCCAAGCTAGTTGAGATGTACTTAAATAATACCAAACAAGAACTTTTCAATTGTAGAAAGGTCTTCAAATTATAATGCAAAATCACAAAGGTTTAGAACAGTCTTTAAGTACAACTCTGATCAATACTTAGGATGAATTTATTTGTCAGATATGAACCATCACCCTGAACAAAAAAAGGTGAAAAATTGTGAACACATCAAAGTAGTGAACAAATAAATTTCCCAAGGCTTATTTGGGAGGATGGCTTATCCTCCATCAAGCTTTTATTATTCTTTTACTCATAATACAGTTCTATTATCTAAATAAATAAAACCCCCAGCCTCAAGCGGGTTGCTACAGTGCAATTTCACACAGACATTCACAATACTTCATCAAAATTCTTGGCACGTCATGCTGCAATAGAATTTACAGTGAGTCATAAATGTGCTACTGACAAGATTAATTTATCCATTCAGAGTGCATTCATAATGTAGTATGCTCTTGTTGAAAACAACTGGGAGAATGGAATTAAAATTCAAAATGCCACATAATAATAGTTAACCCAGCATTGCAGCATGTTTTAATACACATATCACAATGATATCATGTTTTAATATACATATCGCAATGATATCTTTATCAGCAACTGTTAACATAAAAAACCAAGGCATTGGACATGAGACAAGTAGAGTTCTGTAAAAAACACCAGGGGAATTTGACGCTGCTATGGGATTTTATTTTATTTTTCTGTTTCCCCCTAGGATTCTAATTATGAGTAACTGCAAAATAAAACATTCCACCTGATTTTTACAGAGAACAAGGGATCTGAGGACATTATTTTCCTTTTTCAGCTTTATACTTATCCATATTACTCCCCTCATTGACCAGATTTACTGAATAAAATTATCCATATTTCTGGAAATGCGTACCTCTCTCTTTGTAGGATGCACATTCACATCAACATGTTCAGGTGGCAAAACTATTGACATGTATATGAAAGGTTTTGAAGCTTTTGGTAAGGTAGCAGCATAAACAATTTCTATAGCTCTCTTTAAAGCAGTGCATTCCACTAGTCTATCTGCAGCAAACAAAAAAGACCAAGGTAAAAGAAAGTTACAAAAGCAAAATGTGTGAGAACCAAACTATTTTCTTTCTTTCTTTTTTTTCATACTCTTATAGGAAAAGAAAAGGGAAAAAAAAGAGTAGAAGGCATATAACTTCAAATAATTTGCAATTCATCCTATTTTTCTTCCTTCCATAACAATCCACACAAAACAATTTAGCTTGTGGATTGTACCTGGAAAGTCAAAAGAGTGCTCTAACCATTTCTGTTGCTCTCAATAAAATTAACAGTAATGGTTCCTGAAGTTCAGGAAATCATACAAGAATCACTACAGTTTTATGTTATATGTGATAAAAATGTCAGAAGCACAGCAGCTTTTTCTTGATCATGAAAATAGCTCATGAAATGGGGGGATGGACTTCTTGTTACAATTGTGCAAAAACACATACCATTGATAAAAAGAACCATTGTTGTTTTCTTTGCCACATAATTTGAATTGGAAATGAGTCCATCCATATTAAAAACTGAACTTGAAGGATCACTGTCTGGAACTTCTATTTTCATTAGATTGAGAGCAACAGAAACTCCATAAACAGATCTGATGGAATCAAGCCTTGATGATGTGGTGACTGAGTGGACATCTGCTCTGGATGCTCCATGCTGATTACAATAGAATATAAAAAAAAAAACCAGAATTGTTCAATAAATATTCAAACTATGCAATTCAATACCGTATGTAAAGCTAAGCTTTGATAATCAGGAGACCAACCTTTCTGCAAGAAAAGCTCACGTTAATATGATGAATCGCAAATCGGCTTAGCAAGTCCACTATTTTGGAATAATCATCTGAAGAATTCTGGAATGTCTTTCTCCTAGCAATCATGTTATAGAACAAGTTTTCTACCTAATAAGACAAGCAACTAGATTATTTAAGACGCAGCAAAATCCAAATTATTTGAGGAAGAAAAACAAATATATATATATAAACAACAACAACAACAACAATAAAGAAAATCAGAGATTATCACTAAAATTTCCAGTAAATTCTAACCTTTTCTCAGCAGGATCAAAATCAACAAGCATTCATTCATTCTCGAGGATTTAACTATTTGATGACATATATCAAAATCCACATCATCTATCAAACAAACCTTAACATACTTGTCTTCTAAATTTTGCACTCATAACGACATCCCCATTTTTTTCTCCCTTCATTTACTTTGTTTTCTTTATTGCAAATTTTTATGAATTAAACAAGCAAACCACATATAAACTCAAAAGTCCAATTCACACACACCATTATCTGCGTCCCTTTAACTGCAGCACAAGGCTTAGGCTCATCCTCCATTACCCCATCTCGATATGAAACCCTGAAAAGAAAAAAAGAGCAATAACAAAACCCAGATCCTCCATTAAATTATTGATTTTGCCTATAAGAAAGTGAAAACGGGTAAAGTTGAAAACATTTCTCAGAAGCATTTAATCAAACAGTTAAATTGCAAAAAAAAAAAATTGTTTGCTCGCCTGTAACCATGCAATTTTCCTGGAGTAATAGTAGTGACAGTCACATGACCTACATAAGTCATGCTGGCCAATGCCTCTCCTCTGAACCCCATTGACTTAATCGACTGTAAATCCTCGTAATTAGTCAGCTTCGACGTCGTATGCCTCTCGCATAATATAGGCAAATCCTCACGCTGCAGAAAATTAAATTAAATTAGAAAAACAATTATTTTACCTATGAAAATTAAAATTTGAGTTTTTTAAATTTATTTAAGTACGCGAATGCCGTGGCCGTCATCGGAGACTTGAATGAGTTTAAGGCCACCGTCTTTAACAACGACGTTTATAGAGGTAGAGTGCGCGTCGAGGCTGTTTTCTACTAGTTCTTTGATGGCTGAAACAGGGCGTTGAATTACTTCCCCGGCGGCGATTCGGTTGACCACGGACTCATCAAGACGGTGGATTTTTGGTGGTTCTGATGGTGAGTATGGTGTTTTTTCCGTTTTCATTTCCATTAGGTCGGTTTCCGGTGATGATGGAGGTGAGTGTTCACCGGGTTCCATTTCTGTTTAGAAGAAGAGAGTGAAAATGAGTGTCTTCCCGAATGGTGTTGGCGGGTCACGAAGGAGGGAAAGAATTACGGTTATTTTCTTATATTTTGATATTTTAATTGCGTGGGAGATTTAGGTCCTTGAATTATGCACATTGTATCAGATTAATCACTCTACTCTAAAAATATGCAACCCCATCTTGTAGTACTTTAATTTGAAGACACCCGATGAAATTTACGAGGTCTTTAGTGATGGAAAGTTTTTTCATTTTCGCTCCATTTCTAGTTTTGCAAATTTTAATAAAAAGTCTGAAAATTAAAAAAATATGCGCATATCATTTTTTTTTATTTTTCAGAAAAGTTCGTTTTATTATTGGAAAGTTAACATCTTCTTTAAAAATTTTTAAGAAATTTACCTGATTGAAAAATCAAAACTATTTGCAAGAAAATAAAATAAAAAGATTGTTTCACATCAAAAAGATTTAGTGGAACAATATTTTTTATATGTTTTTAAATTTATTTTTTATATAAAAATATTTTTTAATATTGAATTTATTAAAAATTAAATATCATAATTTGTTGAAATTTACTTTATATAACGTTATCTCAATTTCATGACTTAAATTATAGGTTTAACAGATTAAGTTAGATTTTTTTATTTATATTTTTTAATTATTTTTTTAAAATTTATTCTTTAATATTAGTTTAATTAGGTTTTAGACATTATAATTTAGTTTGTCTTGTTTTTTTGAGGTTATTATGGTTGCGACATAACCCAGGTTAATTTAATTCATTTTTATTTTTTTATTATTATTTTTGTTTTGCAATTCTATCTTTCAAGATTGAGTCATTTAATAATTGAATTTTATAATTTATTTTGATTTTCTTTTTATAAAGTTATTTTTATCTCATGACCTAAATTATTAATTTAACAAATTAATTTAGGTTGACTCTTGCTTTTTTTTATATAGGGATAAGCAAAAAACTAAAAAACTGATTAAATCTAGAAAACAAGAAAAAAAACCAAAAAACCAAAGCATGAAAAAAATTGATTAAATTGATTTAAAAAACTGCTAGTTCGGTTTTGGTTTTATAAACTTGAAATAAAAAAATTGAACCGAGCCCAAATAGAAAAACTAGAAAAAAATGAGCTAAATCGGTTTGAACTTATTTTTATTCTAAAATAACCGAATCGAACTGAAACCGATCGGTATGAACATATTTTTATTCGGGTTTTTAAACTAGTTTGGTTATTTTTTTTAATAAAAACCAAACCAAATCAAAAATAATCATCCTTATTTTTTTGTATTTTATTTTTTAAAAATATTTAATTAATTAAAAATTAAATTTTATAATTTATTTTAATTTGCTTTCTACAGAGTTATTATAGTTTTATTACTCAAATCATGAATTTATTAAATTAACTCGAGTTGACCGATATTAATCTAATATATTATCATTTTAATATTAAAAAAAATTAATCAAATTATATTTTTACTTATTATTTAAATTATCAAATTATATCAATTAATCATGTTTTTACTATAAAAAAAACACATCACCAACAATTAAATATATATTTTTGCGTTAAAAATCTGGCCGTTGTGTAGCACAGGCTAATAACCTTGTTGATGCTACCCCCACCAGCCTCGGGTATATTTGAGTTTTGTNCCCTTAATGCTGTCTCTTATACACATCTAGATGTGTATAAGAGACCGGAAGTAGAATGGTCTGGCTCTATTCTCTGCACAAGTTTCGGAAATGCCTTCTTGAACAGCAGCAAAGGGAGAAACGGTAGCAGCTGGAAAGATGAACCTGGGAAAAACGTTAGAGTGATGATGAGATCGTGTTGGAAAGAGTGTTTTCCAAGAACTGTGTTTTTGTGGTGCAATTGTTCTTGATTCTGTTAGTTGACCGCTATGGGTATTGAGCAGCCGTTATGACCAGTAAAACTACAAAAGCTCAGCCATGATGGACCTGCCAGATGATTCTTGGATTTTTGTCTGAATATTTTTGCTGTCGACTCCCAAGGCTTTCTTGTCCAATTTATTAACGTTGTTCCTGAAATTGCCTTCCCATCATTTATTTTCCTTTGTTTTTGCTGGCATGTATAGTGGTTTACCCATGGGTCATGCAATGGGAGAACAATCTTTCCAACCCAATCTCCTCATCCTCCAATGGCATCTCAATGATGGTTTGTGAGAAGACAGCTTCATTTTCATTCTGGATATTCTGTGTTGCATCCTTCAAGATGTAGTGTTTGGTTAGTAGCACAATAGACTCTCATCCTAGCACTGCATTTAGCTTGCTTTGCACCTGTTTTCCCACAGACATCTGCATTTTCAGTAGTAAAGATGTTTTGAATCGTTAACTATATAAAACAAGATGAAGTTTCTTGAAAAGAATACCTGCAAGTCATTAATTTCCTCATCTGTAGGTGAACATCCCATGGATCGATAAGCAATCCTGTAAAATTGACTTGTCATTCCTGTCTTGTTCGTAAAATTGTCTATGAAGGTCCACAAAATCAGCAATAAAGATCAGTACCAGTATTGAATCTTCATCCAGAACAAAGAAATATTGCCTGGTTATGTCTTAAATGACCTCAGAGGACAATCTCAGAAAGAAGGTATGATTAGTAGCACACTATTCAACAATTCCAGACTTCTTTGCCCAATTTAAACTTCTACAGAGAATTCTAAATTCAATTCAAACACTTTATGGTTTGATACTTTCAGCTTCTGTCCAAGCCATGATGATCCTAGCAAGTAAGATGGCGTTGGCATTCGCCAGAATGTTTGGCCATTCTGAATTCTGTTGGAATGTTTTGGTGAATTAGAAGTTTGTGCTGCTAAGTTCAACTTTCCAACAGGCACGATCCCTGATAATTTTATTTCACCATCAAATCTCTAAAAACGTGTGATGCATCGCCATCATTCTTCTCCACCTTTCCTCTCACTTTCTAGTTGCGTGGGTGGGGAAAGGGGGTACTTATCTTCAAGATTATAAACTGCTAAGAAATACAAAGAAAGCTACAGCTAGATGATGACACAGTTGAGTCTTCAACAATTATGAAGAAAGAGTAGAGGAATATTTGCTCATTTAGCAAGCGTCCATCTACAAGGAATCATGCGTAAGGCGCTCAAACTAATAATTGATGGAAATGACAAGAAAAAACAACTCATGCAAAGCAGGGAATATTTGGGCCTCACTTAAATTCGGTCCACGGTTCAGAATTAATTTAGAAATCTACTGCAACCTGATGGCTGTCGCTTATGCATAACCACGCAAATTTCCAAACAAGGACGTGTGCCCATCTCTGCCATGTAAGAGCCACATCAGCGACACATGGGATGTGTCATCCAAATGGGAGATGTGTCATCCAAATGGGGTATGCAACATTTAACTTTACTTTTCTTCCTTTCCTGCATATCCATATACACGCAAGCTTACTACAAAAATCAAATTTGAATGAATCAAGAACTGAGCTTGTAATCTTCAATTCAAAGTCCCACGTCTCAAAATGTTCCACTGATCATTTCCAGACATTGTTTCATCTGGAGAAAGACTCGAGGCATTGTCCATCGTTCTTCACCTTTTCTTTTCAATGGTTATCCAGCGATTCTGCACCATATAAAAACTTGTGACACATGCTTCTCTTTTCCATCCTTTTCTTGTTCATATTTTGGACAAAGGTTCTGCTGGTTACCCTATATGGCCAGTTAACCTATATGGTCTGACGTCCTGCACGCCTCAAGTCCACAACAACAGTTGTCATGCCCCGTCAAAAAGAGGTCTTGCCTCACATGGGGGAAGAAGGTGTTCATCCAGAAATAGAGAGCAATAGGAAACAAAATATGCTACAACATCAATATCAAACGAAAAGGCTACTTCAACACTAATCATCAATGACAACACTAAAATTCAAATTCTGTATGTATAAAAGACAATTATTGGCAAATATATATGAACATATCATTTTTTCAGGAAGAGGGGGGCAAAAGGTACTATCATATCTACAAAAAAACCTTCCTTTGCAATTAGTGAAAACATGTTTAGGATTCTACGGAAGAACTTATAACTAAATTTGTAGGTTAACCTCATCAAGCCTCATGTTCTTCATCGAGCCTCATGTTCTGTTCAAGAACCTCCATGACGGTAATACAATACTGCCCGGTAGATGGCAGCAACATGAAGAAAGCAAATAAGCACTACAAGGAGATCATCCAGGAGACCAACTATTCCCAAAATTCCTGTAAATTAAAATCCATAGCTGATTGCATTATTTTAATGCTATTCACCAAAACTAGTCAACCAAAGCAATGCAAGAAAACAAAAAATAAATAAGTAAATAGATCAAAGCTATCAGTTACCTTCTGGAATAAGGTCTACAGGGCTGATGATGTAGATGGCACTTAGTACCACCTGCAAACAAGAAATAAATAAGAATCTTGCTATGGAAATGAGACTAGAATCCCAAACAACAAATCAAGTAATGCATAAAAAACTTAATTTGGTCAATCGAAGAAGACTAGTGCTTTAGTCTAAAGAGTTGCATAAAACAGCTAATACAGTAACAGTTTCTACTAGTAAACTAACCAAACTATAAACCAGACAAAGAATGCAAAACATAACAGAAAAACTGAATACTAAGTTGCTTCGTGAGTCTATATTGGATATGCAGCCCACAAAAATAATTGTTCTTAATAGACTAGATTATGTCATTGTCACATTTCATGGATTAGAACATAGAGCAGCAGTCCTCCTTCGACACTGAATAACAGCAAACAGAAAGTATGTTAGGGGACGAATTCTCAATGAAAGGCTAAAGAAAACCATACCAATTAAATTAAGCCAGCATCCAAGTTTCCATAAAATTATATCATTGCTCTAGGAAGTCATGACTTCTCATTCTAACAATCTTCTGCTCGATCATTATACCATGTCTTTCTTGAGTTGAGCTCTAGTGTCTAAAACAGTATTCTTGTTAACAGGAATATATTATATTAGATGTTGAAGAACTAAGCAACAATTTTCTAGCATTCATTACATGCCTTCTCAAATACTCAAGACGTGAAGGTGTGGAATACTTCAAATTTACAAGCATGAGAGCCACCACACACTGTCTGTCGAATCTATTAAGAGTTCGATCTCAGTCCCTTTTGAACAGATAGATTAATTTTAGGTTAAATTAAAAAAAAGGCTCATAGTATATTCCTAAAAGTTGACAGAACATCAAGCTGAAAGGAAAAAACAAATAGATAGCAGCATTCTTATGTTCACCATCCATGCAAGAGTTTCAAAACCACAATGCAAGAATAAGAAACAGACAGTTGCTGATTCACTTAACTGAAATATAGACACGCGCCCTGATGACCAAAGGAAGAGACCTTTGGGGATCCATTATTTCTCGCAACAACCTCCGGAGAAGAAATGGAAGGTCTTGCATTCTCTGAAGATAAGAGAATCCATCTTTTTAAAACTCATAGCAGATATGATTATAAATACTGAAACAGATAAAAATTATAGAGTATGTCATCAACTAATACTTTTAATCATCATGTCTAGCTTTCTTACAATTAAGAAAAATGCGTGAAAGCTTCATATGAAGATCAGAACGAAAAAGGGGCCGTTGTTCATGTAGTTGGCACCTTCAAATCTATAGAACCAAGTGGAACTTCTTAGTAAATCAATTAAGCAATAACTACATCTAAGGCATAGGTATCAGACCTTACTGTTCCCCATCAACAGAATAACTGCTTTAATCTTACTAACATTACAGAGTAATATTTTAGAGAACTCTATCTCACGTTTTAAGTTCTATATACAAGTAGATCTCCTAAAACTGTATAGTTTTCTGTGATTTTAGCTGAGAAATCAGAAATCATACGATATCACATTCTGTAGAAAACACCTAAATGCATCTATGAGAAGAAAAAGGGAAAAAACTGTGACAAAGTAGCACAACCATATAGGCCACAAAGTAAAGCAACTATTCTTCTTCTCATATTCTCTCTCTAAAGCTAGGAAGTAGAGCAACTACTATCAACAGAGAAACAGTGTGGCAGCTGAGATTGCAGCATGGAAGAAGGAAGGGAGGACAGACAAGAATTTGGAAGGCACAGTGAGAAGGTAATAACACCAAATCTACGGACCAAATTCCGAATAACTGTTGGGGAAAAAAATCCTCTTAAACTTCCACAAGAAAGACATGCATTCCATAACAAAAATCAATATCTGTCCTTTGTTTTGGCTGTTGCCTTTTGATTGTGATTAGAATAAGGTTGCCTTGTTTAAGGCGATATTAGTTGCAAGGAACAATTTATTATATACAAGACACTGAGACACTTAAATCTACATGCCTGAATGAGACCACTGGTATTTCCAGCAAAAAGATGATTGTATCTTTCAATTTTTCCAAGAACCTCAGCAGCATCAGGATCACTGCGCTCCCTTAATGAAGCTTCACCAGGAACCAACAATGTAATCTGCCGACGACACAGTGGACATTTACATGGCTGGAGTACTGATCCATGATGCCAAACAAGCATAATACAATCACCTAAAATACCAAGAGAAAAAAAATTGCATTACCTGCATGTTTAATCTTAACAATCTAGAAACCAGAGATTAGAAAGAGAAAACCCATATATCATTTCAACAAAAAAAAAATTAGATAAAAATATGCATTTTCACCACATAACTGGACAAAGATTCCTTCTTCAAGTATAATTTTATGCTTTTATATGATAACATTATTGTCAAGGAATCCTGCGTTGTAAAACATCTGGTTCTTGCAAAAATGAAACATAAGAAAATGTTGATTGAATGCAATTCCTATTATGAGCACAAGATTTAACAGAAAACCAATGTCATCGAACTAAATATGTTCCTATGAACAACTTGTGCAAATCATAAACTCAAAATTAAGCATTATTACAATAAACCAAATGCCTCAAAGTTAATTTAAATTAAATGGGTACTACTAATTGATTACTAATGTTAAGATAAACTTTTCAATCAATTCCTTTTCCTGGTTCAACCCCTTAAGCTCAAAAGCCATCATAGACACGAATTGTTATTATTAAATGATAATTTAGCAAACAAAAGAAAACCCATGAAAGATAATCATTTATCATTCCTGAATACCTTCAAAATCTTCTTCCTTGTTAAAAAAAGAAAGAAAGAAAAACTCACATTGGATTCTTGTTTTAAAGCTAATTCGGAAAGAAAACGGAAGTGTAGATGAGAAAATGGAGAAGAAACTGACCACAAAACCAATGAGAGCAATTGGCCTGGCAAGCAATGTTGAAATGTCCATGGCATATGGAGCAAAAATCATTCACTGGAGGTCCATCCATTGCTTCCTTCTCTGTTTGTTTCGTTCTTCTTTCTTTGCTTAACACTTAGATTTTTCGATTTCCACCGTCTTTCGTTATGGGAAACTAAAAATGTTGACGAAGAAGATTTCTACGTTTTTTAATAAATAATAATAATAATAATAATCCAACGACGGCCTCAGTCCATAAATTCCCGTTCCATTTATCTATGTTTTTCATGGACAGAGGAGCAGGTAATAATTTATATTGTTAGGTTAATGGGAAAATGGTCAGTAAATAAGGGAAAGGAGCGGCTAAGACTGCAAAAAGAAAATGAAAGTGGCAAAATACAGTTTGGGACCTATAGTTTTTATAATGTTACAGATTGATTACTATAATTTAAACATGAAGGGAAACATGGTTTACCAAGCGTAAAAGAAATACATATAAACATCGGTAAACTGTCTCCTCAAAAAAAATAAAAATCTTAACCATGAATTAAATAATTTTTTTATATATAATATTAAGATGAAAAAACATTTGATTTATTTAGATTAACTTGAACTGATATGTGAAACTCGTGGAGGTAATTTTAAAAAAAAATTAAAAAACTCAATCTCAAATTAATTCAATATTAAAAAATAAAATTAGCAAAACATAACATTTAATTAAAAAAAATAAATAAACTTCAGTTAGCCAAATAAACTTATGACAAAGTAAAAGACATCATCAAATTAAATAAATCTTATATCTTAAAAATTATTGTTCATTTGGTTACACGATAATAAAATATATTATAATTTTTTTTATATGAATTATTTTTAAAAAAAAGAACAAGATAGATGCATGGGCAAGATAGAAAAATAGATCATGGATAATATATTGTATTCTTGTTTTAGATTTGAGTTAAATAAAAAAATAGATAATTGATAATAAATTATGACATTGTATTTTAAAAAATTAAAGGATAAAAAAAGTATAAAAAAATATTAATTTGGATATTACAAGTTAACTTCTTAAAGCCATCATTTAATTTATAAATTTAACTGGGTTGAATGATCGTTTATTAATTTTTTTTCTAAAAAGTCTAGAAGGAGCTTAGATGTGCTGACGTGATGGCCCAACGTCTTTGAGCTTTTAAAAAATAACATAGACATGTGAGCCTTCTAGCCTAGCCCGATACCTAAACCTGCTTGTTTTCTTCTTCTTTTTAGAAAAGCCGAATTACTTGTTTTCGACCCTAATTTTTTTTTTAAAAGATAAGAAACGATGTGTCATTTGCTTTTTGTAGAATATGGCGATCAAAGGCCACTATAAAATGAGATCTGGAGTGTTTTTAGCTAAAAATTTTATTTTTTATTTTTTTTATATATAAAACATATAGAAAAGATCTTCATAAACATGGATATGACTATAAAAAATAATTTAAAAAATTATTTTATGTAAAAAATAAATGCAAGTGAGATTCTAGCCCGGCGGTGGGAGGGGCTTGTCCCCTTCCTCAGCACCTGTTTACTGGGCTTGCAGGATGTTTAGTGGACCGTGTGGATTAGTTGTAGTTACGCGTAATCTGGCCCGGACACCACACATAAATAAAAAAAAACAAAAAAAAACAAGTTAAAAAATTAAAATCAACCCAAACTCAAAATTATTCCTATAGATAGACGTAACCCCTCGTACAAAGAGAAAAAAAAAAAAGGTGAAACTCCTCTAATGAAATAAAACCTGATGACAGTGATATTGACTCTCTTTACATCGTAAATTAGCAAGTCTCTCTCCTTTCTCATGAAAAATTACTAAAACAGAAAAATAAAATCTAGTGTTAAAATTAAACCTGATAAATGGATTTTTTTTATCACGTAAAAATGGATTTTAAACCTGATAAATGTTTTTGACAATAATGTCAAAATTACAATTATATTTCTATCAATTCCACCAATAAATTTACGTAAAAACGATTTTGGTCAACCTCTGTCCTAGTTTGCAAGCTTTTGGCTAAATTGTATTAAAATTTAGGTGTAATTGATTGGTTCAATTTTTGAATATATTTTAAAAAATAACTATTAAAATTTAAAAAAAATATTTTTTTCAAAAAAAATCTCAAATTTTTTCAAGGAAAACAAACAAATTTCTATATTTTTTAAAATAAAATATGAGTTCTTTAATAAGTAAAATAATTAGAAATCCTTCTAAGATGTTTAATTTATTTTCTCAATAAAAAATATAATTTTATCTTTTTATCTTTTTCTATGTTGATATTTTTTGAGAATTTTAATTTTTTATTTATTGACATTTATTGATATTTATAGATTTTGATCTTTTTAAGTTTTTTTTAAATTAATATTTTTTTCAATTTCAATACTATTAGACCTTAAATTTCATGATTTTTATTTTTTATAAAATTATTTTTATCTCATGTCTTAAATCATGAGTTAGTTAAGATAATATCGGTTAATTCGTGTTAAATTATGAGTTAGTTGAGTTAATATTGGTTAACTCATGTTTATTTTATTTATTTTTAATTAATTTTTTTAATATTTAGTTTGATTGAAAATTGATATTAATGATTTAATTTATTTTGTTTTATATAAAGTTATCTTTGTATCATAATTAAATTACGACTCAATTCTTACTTTTTTTATTCTTTTTCAAATTGATTTATTTTTAGTAGCAACTTGTAAATTTCATTCAGGTGAGTAAACTGCGAATAATTTCTCAATATAATGGCACGACAAAATTACAAGAAAAAAAATGTTTAAGTTTTGTTAATGAAGTCATATGCCATCTAAAGACAAGCAATCCCTGTTGTTTTGGATGAGCCATTCTTATGAAAAGCTCTACGCATGTATCATTCCATTTTTTGCGGTGGGGATCACTGGGAAAGTTTGAAACCTGATGCTTGTCGATTATTTTTTGCATGCATATAATTAAAACGGATATTTATCTTCAAATTTAATAGCTTAGCATGGCCGTTTCTGATTCCTCTTGTCTAATTCAATTCTTGTTTTCTCAACGTACCAAGTAAATTTAGTTGTCGTTTTCCCCATCTTTTGTGATCATCTTGCTTCTTCCTTCATCTTATCAATTCTTTTCACTTCTCTTCTTCATTGTGATTCTAATTTGCAGTCAGAGCCTTGCCTGAAAGGTGAAATCGTACCAGTGCAGGATAGGTTAATGACAATGCAAGTGAAATCAGCTCTAAAGTTATACCAGTGAAGGAGGCTCTTCACAGCTTGAATAGTTTGGAAATCAAACTAAAGGTACTACTACTCCCTTTCACACCTCTGGTTGTGCAGGTGAATGTTCTCATCAAGAAAACTCCCAAGGTGAATTCACATATTAGATCAACAAGTCTCGAGTCCAAAGATAAAAGCAACAAGGGAAAAAATCCAGCTCTCATGTCTTCTGATCAGTGAATGATGAACTTCTTACAAAAGAATACACAAAACAAGTAAACCAGAAACAAATACTTAATTCAACTAAGCTCGAATATCAAACTAGCCAAGGCTGCAGTCACCACAGGCCAAGTTTTCTCTGAGCTTCTATGATACTAGATCTTAGATGTTCCTTTCATAAGAAGTGGCTGGCTGCACTGGAAATTCGTTAGTAAAAGAGCCAGAGTGTCTACCAACATTGGAAAGAAGGTAAAAGAACATATGTACTGTCATTTTCTTTGCTAGTTTTTTCTATCATGACTGGAAATTACAAGGCTGAAGAATGTGCTTGACCATTGCTAATACTATTGGCATACATATAGATGGTGGAATAAATCAGATAATCATAGTTTCGTCCCATGAAGGCATTATTGGTTTGAGTTGAGTGAAATAATTTTCCCCACTTACTGTTGAAAAATGGTATACTCTTACATGCTAACCTTCCACATCTCATACGGGAAACTATCTTTCAAGGCAGATTGAGGATTTGTTGAATTGACTTGGAAGATTATCATGTGATTGAATTAGTAGCTGTCATATAATATTCGCATATTATTTACTGTTGTATCTGTTACCACCAGTATATATGGGAGTTGGCTGCTCATTTGTTTCATGTCAATGGGCTACTAATGATGAATTGTTGCAAACCTGTATCGCGAATTCTCTAACATGGGCTGAGAAGGAACCATCCCTGGAATGTGATCAAGCTTGCACCCAATCTCCAGCTGAGCGGATATCATTAGCAGCATTCCAACCTCTTACAAGCAAGTGTTTCATTGTCCTTTATTCTTAACATGAAGAAAAAAAAATTCCATAGATTCTAGTAGTTGGAATTTCATGAAATGCTCTTGTGATGAAAAATTGATCTGGCAGCAATCTGCACGTTGCTGTTTTTCCAACAGGATCTCCTGCACAATCAGAAAAACTCAAGTTGCAGCAACAGAAGTTAAGAGCAATGGATCATCTGAAAGACACGCTACAAAGACTGGACAATTCACTAGAATTAGTTAATGAGAATATCTCCATGGTAGCAGCCAAGCTTGCTATTTAATCATTAGAGATGCAGTGGGCTTTAAGTTCCCTTTGATGCACAGTTCATGATGACACAATAGAGCTGCTATTTTATTAATACTTTTAGCTGTATTTTTCTTCGTTTTGTTTCATATTCTCTCTTATTACTGCAATTTTATCTTCTCAAAGGAGAAATCTTAAGTGGTTTTAATTTTTATGTAGCAAATTAGCATTGTCAATAATACTGTTAGCTAAAGCTATATTGTAAACGAAATTAACACAAGCCCTCATATGAGAGGATATTTGTATTAATAAATTATATGGGAGGATCATATCATTGATTTCTTTCGATATTTTTCAGTTTTTCGTTTTTAAATGAGAAGGCAGGAAGTTTACAATATGAATTCATCAGTATATTGGTATTGACCTATAAAAATTGTGGGGCACTTTCTAGTTCTTAAAACCAAAAGAAAAAAGGAATGCCAAAAAGGAAAATATGAGGCCTGGAATTGTTTACAGAAAGCTCCAAAAAACAAAAAGAAATTTCTGACCTGAAAAGGAAGCAACTAGGATGATTTTTTCATATCATGAAGTATTGCAACATTCTGTTTCTCTTTTCTTCATCTGTTATCTAATAAAGTAAGACGGGAGAGCCACTGACATGGGATTTGTCTCAATCTCCTCCTTTGCATTCTCAATCACCACCACCACGGGCACCACCAGAAAGCCATCACTCCACCACCACTACAGCCACAGCAACCGGCTTCACTTCCTTTCAAAGTGTTCTCTTCTTCCTGTATGTTCATTCTCTCTTTTTCAAGTGCTCTTTCTTTAACTAAGAACGCATGCCCTACTATTTACACATATCACGCATACAATAACTGAATCAAGCTACCAGATAACAGCTTTTTGATTATTTGGCACTATGAATGTTGTATGTCGGTACAGTTTAACATATTTTGTTGAGCTTTTGCAAAAATGTTAAAATTGAAGTTGTTTCATGTTGGAACAATACAACTTTCTGACTCGAAAGCTTCAGTTTATGCTCAGAGAAAATGCAGTGTAAACCTTTTGAGATCATGTAGAGGGAACACTGCCTGCAGAGCTTCTTCCAGCCTATTGAAAATCGAAGATGATATAGATGATGAAGCTTGCGAGTTAGTCAGTGGATTGGAAATTTCAATAGGGGAAGCTGATGATAGCATCGATGCTTATCTGTTAAAGGCAATGAAGAATAATAATGGAACTGGTATATTGCTCTTGTCTGATATTTTTGGGTTCGAAGATTCATCTACAAGAGACTTTGCGTATCGTGTCGCCTGTAATGGCTACAAGTAAGTTGCTTTACCTTGAATTGACAGCTAATTTCCTGATAATGTCAATATTCCTGTCATGTTGCAAACACCATTTACTGATGTTTTTCCTCTGATAGGCAGAGACATGACATCAATCACATGTTAGTAATTGCAATACCTATGTCTGGGTCACGGTTAGAATTCATTTTCAACACGAGTTGCAATTGACTCTTTGAAGCTTCCGTAACTTGTGTTTATTTATTTGGATTGAAGCGTTCTAGTTCCAGACTTGTTTCGTGGGGATCCGTGGACGAAAGACCAGCCGATGACTTTGTTGGAACAATGGATCACAAAACAGGAACCACAGAGGGTCGCAAAAGACATTGATACATCAGCAAAATGGATGGTTGATGAATTTTTAGCTGCAGGAATCTCGAAGAAGCTTGGCATAATTGGATTTTGCTTCGGAGGAGGCCGAGTGATAGATGCGTTATCCAGAGACCAGGGAGCATTGTTTGGCGCTGGGGTCTCCTTCTATGGTACAAGGATGAACCCATCTTTAGCCTCCTCCATAAAGGTTCCTGTGTTGTTTATTTCAGGAGATAATGACCCTCTATGCACAGTCAGTGTCTTGAAAGATTTTGAGAAGAACATTGGCCAGGGATCAAAGGTGGTGATTTTTGAAGGAAGAGGTCATGGTTTTGCCCATCGACCAAACTCTCCTGAAGAAGACAAAGATGCAGATGAGGCTTTTACAATCATTAGAAAATGGCTGCATGATGGTTTGGTTATACATAACTGATAGCAAGTTCATGAATGTTCATTGTATATTCACTGTACTCATGATTGCTGGTGCAAAATCTTCCGGTGCTATGTGATGGTGTTTCATCATTACATGTACATGATGGCCGATGATTTCTTGGTGTTACTCGTATAGCAGGCTGCTGCTAGAACTTCCAGTGTCTAACAGATTAGATGCCCTATCTACTTTGTCCAAGTACAGGAGTAGTTTTTGCACGAAGTTTAGTGTAAGCTAGAATGCCATCCAGGAACAACAGTAGCTTGAGCAGCTCCTGGTTCCATTCCCTCTTTGCATGTCATCACGAGTGCATTCCAAATATTTTGAATTATTTCCCTGGCGTAAGCTATAGTACCATAGTGATAGTATCCATGTAGTTCATCATCAAAGTTTTGTGTTGGACTTCATTATCATTCACGGGTGCTTTTTGTCTGGCGGCTGCATTTTGGTCTCGTGGCCACTGATGCCTGTGATTCTTCATTCTGTAACGAGCATCAACAAAAATTCAAATGACCTGCCAAATTGTTTTCTGAGGACAGGACACCATGAACCTAATATAAGGATATCAAATGCTAGGACAACATCTATCAAGATAGAAAACCTTTGACCTGTTTTTTACCATTTCAGGATAGAATCCCATCTTCTATACAAACCTGACCACATCTACTCTCTTGGAAATATGTTTCCATCAACTTCTGAGTATGCCTTTGGATAGAATTTGTAACTTGTTCACGGGAAATGGTTTTTCTCCTGTGTTTCTTTTAACATTGCTTTTTTCCTGTTTTTTCTTCCTTTTCTGACAAAGTAGCAGCACAACATAGAAATTCACCCATATGCCAACCAGTTGCCAGCAACTCAGCTTCCATTTTTAGAGTTAAGCTTATGTTCATGATCATTCGCCTTAATCAGCGTCACTAGCAATTAGCATTTATGACAGGGGAGTCAAGTAGACAAACCAATTTGATTGGCCTCATTTACAAAAACAAGTTGATAAAAATAATTGGCCCAAGTGGCATGGTAGAAACGCTGTTTACCAAGCTCAAAATCCTGTCCTTCAGTGAGAATGAGTGAAGTTAATTTTCTTCGATCACAATAAGAATTTCACTGAACTAGTAACATGAACACCCCGATAGCTCGGACAACACGCCATCCCTAATAGTGCAATCAAATCTGGCAGGTGCAAGCAGTTCTCAACACATTGGTGCTCGGGTTTTTAATATCCTGGAGTTCGAAGAGTACAATATGTATGACAACACAGATTATGATGAAGGGAGAAGCGGGGAGGGGGGAATCGGATGCAAATTACACATCCATCAATCTTCACCTTTGCTTTCCGGAGTAACCAAAAAGACATGTCCTGCTACCTCCCAACAAGCAAGTCACAGAATGACAGAAGAGATCCTACATTACAGCGTGACTGAATGTAAATTGCATCAGGCAACAGTTTTCTGTAATATTTTACCTTTTTTCAAAAAAAAAATAACTTTGCATATAAGATCTCCACCTTATGGTTTCACCTGGGTCTATTATTTCTTTCGTTTTCTTGGTATTAAAACTTTACCCTGATAGAATTACAGGACAGAAGGTAACAATCTATTGGAAATTTGGAGTACATTAACAATGTAGCCATCAAGGGCAATGTTCATTCTACAATTTAAAAAGCCAACCGGGAAAAAGGACAACAGCAATCTCATTTTAAGAAAATTCCGATCAGTAACCAAGCAACTTGAGGATCGCTTCATCTAACATTTCTCAGTCCTGGCCATCCTGGAAACAAAAGAGCACCACATAAACAGTCTCTTCATGCAGATTCTTATCATAAACATAAACATGATTTGAGAAGAAAAAAAATCACAAGTAAAGATCCAACAGATCTTATAGATCACAATTTCATAATGCAATAATCCACCGAAGTCACCAGGCTCCTTTCAGTTGGTGCATAAACATAAAAAAAATTCACCCGATTCAGATTCTTCATCATTATTATTGAGCTGGCCGTATGAATTTTTACAACGAATTGTAAGAAATCAACAAAACTCCAGTTAAATTATATTTTTCAAAATACATATATAACATTATTCTAACCTAACCAAATTCAATTCCAAAAGATCATGAATGTCTGAACAATGTAGTGGACGTACAGCTGCATCGGATCACACTAGAAATAAATGGATATAATATCATTTCAGAAAACTAAATCAAATGCATAAAACTTATGACCTCATTAGTGAGCATGAACAAAGTCACTCAATGCTATGCACAATATTAGTCTAAATTGATATGCAAACATTTTGGTGGAGATTGGATCAGCTGATTAAATTAAATTTTACATCTTTTTCATAATTCTTGAAAACGTTTTGCTGCCATGTGAACTGAGACTAAGGTTATCAAGATAAAGTAGGCAGAATGAGTGCAACACACAATGGTAAACTGAGCAACCTGCAAAATTCATATCATAACAGCCAACCGTGAGAAAAAATGAGAGACAATGCCTGAAGGTCTTGGCACAATATACTTATGGTGGCCATAAGGATAACCCACACACGCAAAATGAATATTAAGAAAATCCTGCCTGTTTCAGAACTAGATTAGAAGCTATACAGATATGACATGCTAACATACCATGTGCCATCATGCTTCTAGATGGGAATTGTGTAGTAGTGTCAGTAGAGAAGAGGCCAAACACACAACAAAATTAAGGGATCATGTGAAATATTAAGAAAAAATTCTTCCAATTTTCATAAATAGATAAATTATAACATCACCCTGTTCAATCTTTTTTTTTTCCTTTATCACTATAAAAGAAAAAATTTCAAATTATCTCATTAAGATGCACATACATTAAGGTTCCTGGAAGTGATTAGTTATGAAATAACAATACAAAGTCCATCTCATATGAGAATGGTAAATATGACGATACTTTTTCATGAAAGTTCATATAGTGAATATTCAATCAAATTCAGGAAGACATTTTGATCCTTGTAATATTATAATAAATGCCATTTCTCAGGCACGAGCACATTATAAGGACCATTGCCACTGGATAAGTAACTCATGGAGAATAATATATAACAGTATTTTCACAAAATATACATCAAAGACTACAAAAGTATCAGTGAAAGAAGCACAAAAAGGAGTGGAAATATTTTTTGTTATCATCAGCATACCTGAGAAGCAGGAACACTGGGAGTATTCAGAGGTGTTAACTCCTTGTGAGCACTTGATGTTTTCTTGGGACATTCCATCTGTGCAGGTGATCCCTGAAAAATACGAGAACAGTCCGTGTATGCAGACCCAATGCCTACTCCAGCACCGAAAGCCACAGATGCCCAACGAGACACAGGGGACCCTATTTTTAAAAAAAAAAATGATCACAATAATCAATTTGAATCCTCGATATAGGGAAAAAACATGCAGTGACCATTCAACAAAACATAAGAGTTGAACTGTCATTGCAATAGAACACGTTTTCGCATCAAGCATTAAATGTGAGGCGTCTAATTACCAAACCATTCAGGTACTCAGAACTTAAGATGCATCACCGCGGAAAGGTTTGGCTGTTTACATTTTAGGGATTCTTTTAGATAAATGCAAGGTTGATCATTGGAAATTTTAAGGAGTAAGGAACAAAACACAGCACCCCCACAAAGTTACCATTAAGAAAACCATCAATTTCACAAAACTCATAACACGGGTCATTCAAAGCATAGAGAGAGAGAGAGAGAGAGAGCAAATTTCAATTAGAGCATTGGATTATCCATAAAAAAAAGCAGAAAATGGAAGCCACTTTCATTAAAATCCAAAGAGAGAATCTGGGTTATCTACTAAAATAACAGCATTGAAGAATTTGGGGTTCTCAACTAAAATAGCAGCATTGGAGAATTTGGGCACAGAAAATACCATCATGACTGTAAATTAGCACAAAAATCAAGACTGAACACAGAGCAATTAAGGTGGCAATAACAAATATCTGAAAAATAAACTAAGAAAAAGGAATATATGTATTCATTAATTAACAATAACGAAAGAAGAAAAAGGGAGAGACTAACTGAAGAGGAGAAGACCGCCAAAGGCACCGGCCAAGGAAGAGTAAACGAAGCGACGGACAGACAGATCGAGACACGCGTCCCATTTAGCATTCACGTCGGTTTTCCCTGCCATTGATTTTATTTCTATCGCTTCTTCTTCGATTTTGAGTTGAAGGGAACCAGCCAAGGGTTTTCCTTTATGCCTTTCTTCCCTTGCTTCTCGCCTGAAAATACCTTGTCTCTTCTTTTTGGGGAGCCCTCCTATTCTATTAATTAATTAATTAATCAACATACGAAAATCACTGTTTGATTATAACAGTGAAATTATATTTTTATCTCTAAAAAGTCCATTTGAACCCGCTCATGGGTAGATTTATATTCTCACACCATCCATTTATCATTTTATAATTATTAAAGGATATTTTTATCTTTTTATAAACTTTTTCATAATAAATTTATTTTAGTATTTTTAAAAGTAAAATTTCACTGGCATTTTTTACTTTTGACTTTTTCTAAGTGCAGTGCAATGACACTACCGCTCTTAAAATAAAAAAAATCTCAAAATATGTTTTTTTAAATAAAAAATTATCATTTCAAAATTGGTTGGTTTTTTTAGTAATAATTATTTAATCTTAGATAAAAAAAATTAATATATAAAAAATAAAATGACATTGATTATATTTATTATTTGACTATTTTTAAACTACATGTGTAATTAATTTTGATTATAAAACATTTGTTATATTATATTGTATGATGTATTAAGATATTTTTTCTAGACGGTGTATATACGGCGATGTCTTATTTAGTGTTAATTTGATTTTTTTTTCCCTTTGTTTTTCTCTCATCTCTCTTGATTTGTGCACTGATTATGAAAGAAAATCATAACAACCCTTAAATTTCTTTTCCCTTCAAATTTAGTCTCTATTTTATTTTTTTTATTTTGAAAATTTTCTTCAAATAAAAAGTTTTTTCAATTTTATTCTTCTTTGGTTTTAAATCTCTAAAACTTGGTACATATTGTTTTGGTTATTTTTTTATTTGATATTACTTATAAATTTTATTTGTTTCTTGCGATTTTACCCTTTTTTATGTTTGGTGCTCGTTTCTTTATTGCTATTTTTTTTCTAATTATATCCTTCAAAATTAAATTGGTTTGAGATTGGTCTTCTTGATTTAGGTTCGGTTTAAGATTTCACAAGTTGCGGTTTTTAAAAACTAACTATGGTCAAGGTGATTTTTTTTTTCTGGTTTGTTTGGTTTTTCATGTTATTAAATTGAGGCTTTCTTTCTTTAACCTAGTCTGGAATTTTACGGGTTGTGATTTTTAAAGACTAACCCTGATTTAAAAGACTTTTTTAAGTTTGCTTGGTTTTTTATGTTATTAAATTGATGCTATTTGTATACATATAAGAAATTTAAGTTTTAAATTTCATGGGTTGTGATTTTTAAATATTAACCTTGATTTCAAGGATTTTTTTTGATTTGCTTGATATTTTTCATGTTATTAAATTGATGTTTTGTGTGTGTATTAAAATTAAATTCTTAAATTTCTTATTTGGAAGCCCTGGTATGCCTTATAGTTTTTCTTTTTTAGGCTGAAAAATATGTATTGCCCCGAGGTGTTGCGGTGATTAGTAATATAGGTTTATTAAAGTTATTTTTTGTTTTTTTATTCAATTAACTTTTTTTTCATATTTTACTTTTAATATTTGGTTCATTGTAATTGGGTTTTCTATTTTGTTTCATTGCGGGTTCCATGATTTTGTTATTATCTCATATCTATATTATGACTTTCATAGGATAATTATAGTTGATTCAAGTCAATCTAATATGCTATTGTTTTTTTTTTTGTTTTTTTAAATGCCATGCAATATATTATCATTTAAGTATTTAAAAAGTGTTTCAACTAGCATTAATCAAATTTTTAACTTTCTAATATTTTTATAATTTTTGTAGGTTGAAAAACAACCTATGGTATACCAAGAGCCAAGAAAACCTAGCTAATTCTATAATATGCTTATGATTGTATAAAATAACAACATTTTAATTTAGACATTTTAGGTTTTATATGGTATTGATTTTTTAAAAGCACACCTGTACTTTTAACTAGCTATTTAACTACACTCTAATGAGATATTTTTTAATAAAAAAATTTAATATACAAACTTTTAAGATATTCTTTTTACATAAAAAAATCATAAATGTAAACTAAAAGGCCAATACATACATCTAATTAAATAAATTGAAAATCATATATGTAAATAAATAAATAAAAAATCATAAACAATAACTAAAAAAAATATAAAGAGATAAATAGATCGAAATATTTAATCTCCTAACATAGATTATTTGTCTAGTTGTGTGTTTAATGAACTTATTTATTAAAATTATTTTTAATTAAATCAAATGATAATTAAAAAAGATACACTCATAAAACATATTAAATAAAAGAAAAGAAAAAAGATATTATGCAATGGTACACATATTATAAATATTATTTAAAAAATTATTTTTTATTTTTAAAAATAAAATTCATCTATATAAAATAAAAAAATCATTAATGAATGAAAATAATTTCTTCAAAAACTAAACATAAAAAAATAACCTTTATTTATAAAAGGTTAAATAAGAAAAATAAAAAAAATCATATAGATTATTAATTAAAATATAAATTAAAAATTATTAGAAAAACATATAAAAAAGATATCAATTCAAAAATAAAAAAGCAAAATTATATATATATATATATAATTTTTATAAATCTGACAGAGTGAATGTTATATTATCCATCTTGAATATTTTTTTAATAAATCAGAGCACACGTAGTCTCATTTCCCTAGATTTTGCTCACTGTGATGTATGAAAAAATGGTTATTTTTTTTATTTAAAAATCTATTTTTCAATCTATTTTTGACCTAAAACACGTAGAGAAAAGTCTAAATACTTGACGAAACTTATAAATAGCCTTAGAAAAATATCAAAAAAAAACTCGAAATCAACCTGAAACCAAAAAAAAAATTTAGGTTTAAATTTGATTTTTTAGATAACTTGAAAATGAAAAAATATATATGTGAAATTTTCTTCACTAAATGGAACTTATTAATATCAAGGTTGACTATTTTAATTGTTAGAATTAATATCAATAGTGATTTTCTCTCCTGACCTCATGAATTTAGCAATTTCTCTCTTTCTCTTTCTCTCTCTTTTCTCTTTCAAACTAAAAAAAAGAGTTATCAAAATAAATTTTTGTATCAAAATTGAATTGCAAAAATATTTAGGAACTAAACAAGTACAATTTAAAAAGTATGAGAACTAAATTAATTTTTTTATTAAAACTTTGAGACCCTGTTTGTGTTATCTTTTCTACTTTGATCTCTTTTTTTTTTCAACTTTATTCTTAATCTTCAATTATTTTTTAGTTTAACCCAAAAAAGATACCAAAATTGTTTTTCAAAAATGAAATGTGAGAGTGTTTTGTGCACGATATTTTACCCGATTTATGCAATAGTCTTTATATTGAATGTGAATCCAATCTTTATTATTAAGGTAAGATTTGGGCTTTGGAGGGCACATTTAAAAAAACAAAGGTGTACTTGGTTTGTGAAAAATGGAAGTGAAATGAACCCTTGTGTCTTCATATAGTGTTTGAGAAATGGGTCCAAGACCAACTCTACATGTGTAATTTTGTTGTAATTTTTGTGATTATAATTTAAAAAATAAGTTTTAAAAAATATTTTTAATTATTAGTTTAAAAAGTATATTTTAAAATATATATTTTAGCTAAAACTGTTATAAAGATAAAAACATTTATGTAAAATAAATAAAAAGCATGTTTTCAATTATTTTAACTTTTACAAAATTAAGAATTAAAATACAATTATATACCTGTTAAATTAAAGCACAAGGATTGGGGTCCTAAAATACAGCTTTGAAAAATTCGTAAGTAAATGTAGTAATTCTTTTATATCTACAACCAGTTAAGATGTTATTTAAAAACGTTGTTCAAAAAACATTTCATAAAAATTTGATTTTTTATTTAAAATTATATTTTTAAATTATTTTGATATATTATTTTCAATTTAAAAATAAAAAATAATATTATTTTAATATATTTTCAAATAAAAATTATTTTAAAAAATAATCTTTATCACAATATTAAATACAATAAAATAATCTTTAATCATCTACCTTGTTTATACCTTGGAAACCTTTTTTTTATTAAGAGTAATAAATAAATTTTGAATAAAGATGAGGGGGATTTTTTTTATTAAAAAAGAAGAAGAAGCTAAGATCAACACCAAAAAACAAAAACATTGAGAAGCAGGGAAACATTTGTTGGGAAAATTAAGGCATAACAAATATAAAATATAATAATAACTTCGATGAAAGGAATAAATATTTATATTCCTATTTGCATTTTTCCCTTCTAGTACATGAATTAAACACCTAGCTGAATATCAAAGAAGTCAGAGAATACATGCTTCTCCAAAACTACTTTTTACATGATTTTTTGAGATAATAAATTTGTTTCTTCTAAAAGAAAATTGTTTCTCAAATGCTTCTACTTTTTAAAAACTCTTATAGTTTTGAAAATAGTATAATAAAATGGAAACATAATAAAATAAAAATAGAAAAATAGATATCTACATATATACATGTGGAATTTTGTATCATGACATTTATACAAATGTTTTTAAGGTGCTTGGTTGAGATAAATAAAATAAAAATAAAGGGAGGTAATAAAAATGAGAAAAAAAAATTAAATATGATTTTGTCTCTATCAAGGAGAAGAGAATGAATTTTTTTTTAAGAAAACAACAATTATATATCAGTTCTATTAATTGTATAGTAATTATCACAATAATATTATCGCCTCTACTACCATTAATGATGGTGGTAACATTTATTTTTTCAAAAACTATGTTGTTATTATTATTATATTACCGCTCTTTTACCTTCTCTACGATGGTGGTGATATTTTTTTTAAAATACATTATTATACTAAATATTATCATTGTCCTCATATTTACTTTGTCTTTTTTGTTATTATCATTGTAATTATTTTTACTACTGTTACTTTTAATGAAATTGTTTTTTCAACTATTATTCATTTTCATTTTAAAAGCAAAGTATTGCAAATTTTAATTTTAATTTTTTTATTGCTATTCCAAACATAATATTAAATTTAAAATTCATTCTCATTCCAGATATTTGATTCTTATAAAATTACCATACTTGAAAGTTGCACACTTATATAGCTTATGATTAGGTCTTGGGTTAATTATAATAGAGATTCGATGAGGAGTTTAGGTTAGAAGGAAATACTATTTGTTCAAGTGAGAAGTTTTTTCTTGTATTTCATTTAGCCATAGTAGGCTTTTATCTTAGAATGTATTCGACTAGATTACATTTATTGATGTTGATGAGTTTGACCTAACTATAAAGAAATTAGTTTTAGATAAAAATAATTTCGGTCTTGTAAATGTACACAGACTTGGGTTCTATAGGATCCAAAGTGATTGGAATTAATTAGGGTGATGGAGACTTTTTCCTAAAAGGATTTGTAAAAAATCCAAGCTAAGTTTGAGTTCATGATAAGCAATTATAAAATTAAATTGTAGAGGGATTATTATTTTTATAGGACAATGATTCCATATCTACTATGAAAATCAAGGGATGAGAGCATGTGGAAGTAAATCTCCTTATTTATTTGTTCATTATAAGTAAGGATTCATTTCCTTACAAAGAGAACAAAAGGCAGTCAGATTTGGAGAACCTTTTTTATTTTTTTCTTTCCTTTCTCTTGTATGATTTTTTTTAGTTTAAAAAGAGATTGTAGAAGGATTTTAAAAATGAAGAATTCAACAACTCTTTTTCTTATTTTTAAGAGCATCAATTTGACCAAATAATAAAAGAAGATCAATAATTCAATATAACATGTTCTCAACATGAAAAGAGGTCTAAAAAAGATGGCGATCACACATTATTCCCATACATGTTAGACTCGATTATAAAAGAAAATTCATCAAGATAGGGACATTTTTGGTGGCTAACTATTTCCTTGTATTATTCTAAATATTTTACTTAGTTTTTAATCTATTTTAAGTATTATTTGAACCACAATATTTTAGTTTAGATTTTTAATTTCAGTTGGGTTTGTTTTGGCCCGAATTAAGTATTTTAAGTCTGTTTTAGATGTTAGACTCGTGTTAGCTAAAAGCCTAATGGTTTATAATCCAATATAGGTCTATTAGGGTTAGTTATCATAGGGCTATATAATGTCTTTCTTTTTGCTAATTTCAATAACTTTTAGATTAACAACATTATTGTGTTTTGTTTGAAGTGAATATGTTCTTTGTTGTGGCAAGAAAAAAGCCTAACTTATCAATGTGTAACTGAAATTATTATTATTATTAGCATCATCATTATTAAAAATATCACCATGATTATTATTATAATTATTATTGAAAAATAAAAAATATGAACTTGATTTGTAGAATATAATTGAAAATTATAAAAAATTTGATTAAAAAACCCAAGAAAAACAATAAGAGATCAAAAGAAAAGAGATCAAATTGAAATCACTATTATTATTGAAAAAAAATTCATAAAATTGATTTGAATAATCAAATTGCAAGTCATAAGAACTTTGATAAAAAAGAAAAGAAAAACAATTAAGAAATTAAAAATAAAAGGACTGAATTGAAATATGTTATGTATACAAATTAAAAATCAAGAGTTAAATTGAAAAAATAAATAAAATTTCAACAAAAAAGAAAATAAATACAAAACAACAATCGAAACTCAAAGATCTAAATTTAAAATAACAAAAAAAAGGATCATAATATATTTATGGGAGTAAAAAAAAGATAAAATAAGGAAAAAAAAATTGTTAACAATACACTAGCTAAACTTGAAGCAACATGCCATATATAATAGAAAAAGATATGGTGAGGTATAATATGTCATGTCAAATAAGTATTTTTTACAACTAGAAATTATTACATATGTTGTCCAAAGCGTGTGGCGGTTTCAACATATGGGCACGTGCTTTGCACGCACTAACAACTTTTTTAACGAGAAATTGTTAATTTAATGGTAAATTACATAACTATCCTTAATTAAACTTACAATTAACAAAAATATTAAAAGAGTAAAATACCCCTGATAATAATGAACTAAATGTCTTGCATTCAAGGATACATATATAATTTTATTTATATAAAAAAAGAAAAATACATAAATACCTTTACACGACACCACTTACTTTTTTTTTTTTGCTTCTGGAGATATTTTGGTTATTTTAATATTTATAAAAATATTGAATGAACAAAAATACCATCAAACAAATAATAATGATTTATGAACTACGTAAAAATACCAAAATACTTATAATCCAAATACATTATATTTTGATAAGAAGGACAAAATCATCACACACTATAATGCTGAATAGAAAAATGTGAGGGGGTTACAATGAATCTCCCATGCCTTTTAGTATATTTGTTATAATAAGAGCATACAAAACATAAAAAATTGTTCAATATAAGCCTGAATATGCAAAATAAAATTTATAACAATATGCTTTCAACATAAATATAATAAAAAGAATAATAGTATGCATACTAAGCGTATATCTAAACTTGCAATATATATAAGATTAAAGTATTAACATGCATACTAATAATAAAAATAACATTGGTTAAATTAAAAAAAAGCATTTATTTGTTAAAGTGCTTTAAATGAATGAAACTTCTATTATTATCAAAGATAAATCATTTATTCTTTAAGGCTTTATTGATTCTTATTTGTGCGGCCAAAATGTTTTCAGAATGATTCACAAAATTCCAACACCACCACTTTAATTTAGATGCACTTATAAATAAGATTTTTGAACCAAAATAAAAGAACTCATATATAAATTTTTTGAAAGAGAACCAAAAGTGGTAAAGATTATGAAAAAATATGAAAAATTTAAGTTTGAAACTATTTCTTCACCTTTTTTATATAGTAAATTTTAGAAGCTAATAAATTAAAAAATTAATTGGTATAATTATCAATAACCACCCTAATCAATAATTAAATCTAAAAAAATTAAAAGTTTTTTATATTAATTTTTAATTCATCCAAGCAACATATTTATATAAAACTATAGCATATGTGATTTTTTTATGCTACCTGGACGACAAATAACTTGATTATAATATTTTTTATTTTTTTCAACAACAATTAGAAATGAAAATAGATATTCACTAGTCATATTTCTTTTTATATTTATACCTCCCGTAATACTCATTGAATAAAAAAATATTTATATTTTATTCATCAAGTTTCTATATTTTTATGAGAATTTATTTTATGACTTTTATTCATTATTTAATAAAAAATAAATTAGTAATTTATATTTAAAGTGTGTGTGTGTATATATATATTAAAACAAATTCAATAATTGTGGTTTAGTGAAATGTCATTAATAACCTATCTCTCTATTAATGGATTATCAAATTATCTTTACTGAAGTAAACCTAAAAGTTCTTTTAGTAGAAAATTCACAACATTTTTTAAAATTATTTTTTATTTATCTATAATTTATTTAAATTATATTAGTTAAATAATTTCACAGTAGCATACCCTCCAAAACTATGACACCAAAGACAAAAACTGTTTAAGAGTTGAACCACGGACCTCAATTGTTGGCCAAAAAACATAAAAAGGAAGAAGAGAAAGAGTCACAAGCATAGAGACCTTGAGCTATAAAACAATCATTTAATGGGGTGGCCTTGATATGAAAATCTATATTTCAAAATTGAATCATATTTAATAAAATTTAACAAGATTTAAAAATTAATATGAAATTCTTTAGATTATTAATATATGTATTTTTTTTTGTTATGCTTCACCACAATCTTTTCATTTTTATTATTTTTTCTCTGCAAGATTTTATGAGTCAAGTTTTTCTATATCTATACTCTATTTATTGCTTATTAAAATTTAAATATTTTAATATCTATATAAGTATTCACTGTATAATTATTATTTATTATTCAAAAAATAATATATATATATATATATATATATATAAGCTCGGAGTTCAGATCGGGTTTTCATCTAGTAAAATAACTATGCAAAACAAAGTTGAGAATGAATTATCATATCCTAATCTATTACAAACAAAAGAAAATAAATAAATGTAATTTGAATATCTTACACGTGTAAACGCCTGAGTAGAGCTGAAAAGGACCGTTTTGTTTGGACATGAAATAAAGAAAAGAAAATTAATATATCTTAATTTGTCTTCTAACAGTACATAAGGCTTAGGATTCCACATCTTTCTGCGGCTCTCTCTGCTCCTCTTGAACGTGTCTTTAAAAAAATAAAAGAAAAATAAAAAGAAAAAAGACAGAATAAAAACAGCAAGTCAGTTGGCGAGACCAATTTCCTTTCCTAAACATAAAACACTCTGTGTTGTGTCTAGCCTACACGCTTAACCTAGTCACTTTCTCACCTTACCAATTAATGGCCCAGGAATCGACTCCACCGCCCGTAACGCCGCCGCCGCCGCCGCCGCCGCCATCACTTGAGCAAGCTCCACCTTCTCCAGCCATGGTGAAAGATAAAGGAGACTTGCCGCCACCACCAGCATCAGCTGAAGAAGCTGATTCACCGGGAGCAAAGGGGAAGGAGTTACAGGGGCCAACACTACCACCGCCACCGGAAGGTGAGCAAAAGGACTCTAGATCATCATCATCATTGGCGGCGATGATGGAGAAAGAAGAGTCAGTTTCATCACCACAACCACCACCTGAGGAGAAAACTGAGGTAACTGAAAAGTCAGCGCCTACTAAAGAAGAGGCTGTTGCTGTTGCCGATGCCGACACGGGGAAGGAGAAGCAAGTACAAGAGAATAAAGTTCCTCAAACTTTGGTTTCTTTTAAGGAAGAGAGTAACCTAGTGTCTGATCTCTCTGATATCGAGAGAAAAGCTTTAGAAGAACTGAAGCAGTTGGTTCAAGAAGCTCTCAATAGTCACCAGTTTAGCACTGCTCCACCAAAAAAGGAAGAGAGACTAAGTGTTATTATCACCCAAGAAGCACAAACAACTCAAGAAACCTCCAAAACTGAAGCATCAGCGTCAGAATCTGATGTTAGTACTGAGATTAAACCACCAGCAGGGACTCAGGAATCAAAAGTTGAAGAAACCCCAGAAAAAGAATCACAAGAAGTGGCGAAAGAAGAGCAAAAGGCTGTATCTTCACCAGAGGAGATCACTATATGGGGGATCCCTCTTCTGAAAGATGATAGAAGTGATGTGGTTCTCTTGAAGTTCTTGAGAGCAAGGGATTTTAAGGTAAGAGATGCATTTGTAATGATCAAGAACACATTTCAGTGGAGGAGAGACTTTAAAATTGATGAGCTTGTCGATGAAGATCTAGGTGATGATTTGGAAAAAGTTGTGTTTATGCATGGTTATGACAGGGAAGGGCATCCTGTGTGTTATAATGTGTATGGTGAGTTTCAAAATAAAGAGTTGTATCAGAAGACATTCTCTGATGAGGAGAAAAGAATGAAGTTTTTGAGGTGGCGGATTCAGTTCTTGGAGAGGAGTATTAGGAAGCTTGATTTTAGTCCTAGTGGTATTTCCACCGTCTTCCAGGTTAATGATCTCAAGAACTCTCCAGGACCCGGAAAGAGAGAGCTTAGGTTGGCTACTAAACAGGCTCTCCTATTGCTTCAGGACAATTACCCTGAGTTTGTGGCCAAACAGGTGGATTCTCATGACTATTTGCTTTCTTGATTGGATTTTGCTTGAATGGTTTGTTTGTGATGTACTGAGTGTTGTGGTTTTTGGTTTTGTTAGGTGTTCATCAATGTCCCTTGGTGGTATCTTGCATTTTATACAATGATCAGTCCATTTATGACACAAAGAACCAAAAGCAAATTTGTATTCGCAGGCCCATCAAAATCTGCTGAGACACTTTTCAAGTTAGTGAAGTCTCTAAATCATTTAATTTTTTCCGAAATAGGGTCCCTTGATGGTCCTCTTGAGAATTTTCTTCTCATATTTATTGTTGGATTTAGACTCTAAAGCTAAAACTGGTGAAACAGATATATATCTCCTGAGCAAGTTCCTATTCAGTATGGTGGCTTGAGTGTGGATTTCTGCGACTGCAACCCTGAATTTACTATTGCTGATCCTGCTACTGAGATAACTGTAAAACCAGCAACCAAGCAAACTGTGGAAATTATAATTTATGAGGTACAAATTCACTGCTCCATTTGTGCTATACTACTTACAATTGATCCATGCTACTGTACAATTCGTAACTCCTATTAACTGGCTTTGATTATGGACATTTCTGCCATGCTAAGAATGCTTGGCTATGATTGAAAGGTTTGTTCTGTTTTTGAAGTATGATTTTGTGCATTGCAGAAATGTTTCATTGTTTGGGAGTTGCGAGTTGTTGGATGGGAGGTGAGTTATAGTGCTGAATTCGTGCCTGATTCTAAAGATGCATACACAATTATAATAACAAAACCCACGAAAATGACTCCAACCAATGAGCCAGTGGTGTCTAACAGCTTCAAAGTTGGTGAGCTGGGAAAAATATTGCTCACAGTTGACAACTCTACCTCAAAGAAGAAGAAACTTCTCTACAGGTTCAAGATAAACCCCTTCTCCGATTGAGGAACTCTTTGTATTTAATGTTTCCATCTCAGATAGTTGTGGAAATTGAATTAATTTTATGTACTCTGGGTGAGCCTCTTGTCTTTTTTTGGCTTTGGTTCTTTTTGGTGGGTGGCATGGCTGGTTGAGAATAGCACGTGGTTTGCATTTGGTGTTTTTTTTGTCAATCATCTTGGGGAAAACAAACATATGTGAGGGAAAATGGAGGGGTGTGTGGTTGTGAAACTTATATATATATAAATGTGCCATTTCATTGAGGCGTTTTGCGATGCGCATCTCGTTTATCTGGATGTCAGTATTTCAGTACCATTTAACTTTATGTAATCTTAAAACTCTTATGTTATTACGACATCGAATGCTTCAATTTGACATCATCTTTAAAGTTGAATATTGTAATCCAAGCAAGAGTTGATCCATTTTTGACTTGTGCCCTTGACGGATTGGTGCTTACCTAACTATTTCCGAAGGTCAGAAAATTATGGTGGGGAAAGAAAAAGAAAATTAGGCTCCATTTTGGTATTGGATGTTGAAGATAACACAGACGGTTCTTCTTACCTGTCATGTAAGTTTGTAGCTGTAAAGTGTGCCTACCCTCCCCTATAGTTGACACTAATGTGGCATTTGAGTAAACTGAAACAAATCAAGAACGGCTGAATTCGGTGTGGTGCCAGGATATGTAGTTATGAGACAACGTGGGGCTACTGCAACTTTTCTCAATTAGCATGGTAGTCTGATACCTTTGAAAGAAACTAGAGGTTCTCCACCGCTGATAGAGGAAAACAATGTTCCCTTGGATAGTTTTTTTATTGAAAAGAATCTTTGCTTCAAAAGTAATTTAACATTTAACATGTTCTGAGGCCTCCATCAACATCTTTGTTTTCTCTTATTTAGCAAGGTACAAGATTAAAGCACAGGTCCTTTTCCAGTTTCCAGTTCTCTTTGCTTAATTTATCGTGACAAATCACCATGGTCCAATAATACAAATCCATTGATGACTGCATGAAAGTCCAAGCCATCCATAGACTCATATCAGATTGAGAGAAACTCACTAATGGTGCAATGATAAAAGTCTTCGGCTCATGATCACAACCGTGCAGGCTCAAACATGGAAAATATTTTCTTTATACAAAAAATAAAAAAATTGAAGATTCTAAATTCTCCTTCTGTGCTCTTGTCTGTTTTTTCCGTCTCACACTCAAAACTCGGAATATATGGCTTTCTGGGCTTTATTATTGCAGGGTAATCGAAGGTATTAGGATCAGGTGATGTAATCATGAAAATTGATCAAAGTCAACATCGATACTTTATATGATTCCATTTCATAATGAATGGGAGGGCTAACAAAAGTTTCTGAAAAGCATTATCAATCCACGTATGTCAAGAGTGTTTTCTTAGCAGCTAGAGAATCGAAGATCATATATGTTCCAATGTATAGGTTCAAGTTTTTCATGCAGTTGACCTAATTTTGATCTACCAAACAATTATTGCATATGGTTTTCTTTTCAGATCTCACATGGTAGCGAGGACAATATGTCTCTAGCTTGAAATTATTAACAGTCTTTCTCTCAAAGCGATTGCGGATCGCAAGTTCAAGTCCCTCTATGCTAAACAGGCTACTGATCATGGGAAACAAGGTAGAATTATATTTGTAAAATATGCCTAACCACACGATCCCTTGCTCCACCCTCCTACAAGTATGCTAGCAAAAAAATGCCTGAACACCAATTAAACTCTTGTTTATCAGCATCTAGGATTCTTCCCCACATCCAGTCATAGGATCCCTCACCATTAAGACAAACAAACAAAAAAAAAATCAAGAGATTATGATATATATTGTACCTTTGTTAATCTGTTCTGCAGTGCTTTTCACATCAGAATCACTGCAGGAAACCAGCTTCTGCCACTGAAACGCCTGTCTATGTTTTCACTATTTTTAACGTGCGTGAATCACATGGTCCTGCTTAATTATTGTTAGAGTTTCTTTGAAAAATGCCCTCTTTTCAATTTCAAATTAACATTGATCTTCTGGTCTGTGAATATTACCAATTTCTTTTCGAGGCAGTGATATTTGCTCATTTGGCTTCATTCTTGCTCAGTGTTGCACATCATTTATTTGGTTTCAAGTACTTGCAGACTCCAATTACATGATCCAGTGGTTGTCCTGCCAAAACAGTCGGTTTTTTATGCGGCATTTTTATGGTGACCAGCGCCCCCTCCATAGCAGAAAAAAATTGTCACATGGTTTCTGCAAATTTATTACCACATGCTCTCTCCACTGCGCAGAACTGAAGTCACCTTTCGGACAGCAACCACTAGTGGTTACCTGCTTGCTAGAATTCAACAGGCTTATGATGCATCCATTAAATAGATTGACTTTCTAGTCTTAGATATTGCTATTTCAAGCCCCAAGGATGTCGATATTTAACTGCAGTTGTTCTTCATATGAGTAATAAAAAAGCCATCTTGGCTAAGATTTTAGGTTTCAGATTGATATCCCTAGGAAAACAAAAAATCCTTTAAGCTTGTTGTTGAAAAGAGACAACTGTAGATATTAAAGTTAGCTTTTGCGACTATAATTTTAAAAAATAAATTGAAGAAAAACTACAAATTATAGTTTTTCAAAATCAAGATTTCAAGAGGGCTTTCAAAGGATGGTTAATCAAACACTTTTAAAATTACGATCGAATCAAAATACGGTTTCAACTACATTAGACCGCCGTACGAACCCTTAAACGGGACATAATTGAGTAATAGCCGTTAATGAAAAAGAATAAATCATTTGTTTGGTGGCTTTCCACCTACCTTTCTACTAGTCTTGTTCAATACATGAGTTCATATGGCGAGATTTCAAAGAAGATTGCAACAAAGATCAAGCAGGCATGGCGGTTCAGTATAAAGAGACAGACAGCATGCGAGAGCTAAATGATGTGGGACAAAAACAAATTGCCATGAGATCTTCTACTCTAATATTATCCAGAATGTTATTTTATGTTCTTCTTCATATTTAGTTTTAAGACTTGGAAAATCCATCTATCTATTTCACATAGTAAAACAAAAACAGAAACATGCTCTATAAAAGTATAATTTTACTAGTCAAAGGGCAGACAACATTTCCAATTAGCAAGCCCTCTTTCACTTTCATATAAACACTATATATATATATATTGAAACATGATTAGATGGTCATAATTAACGTTATGCATGATGCTATAAATTTGATTAAAAAATGTTGAAATTAAAATTGAATCTGATTAAATAGTAACATTATCTTTCTTCTACCACACGCGGCACAAGAAAAGAAAAGGTTTGAACTCCTTTTTCTTTTTCATCTTTGCATTTCTAAAAAGAGAAATACCAATAGTTATTTTAAATCTTCAAAGCATTCATAATTCTTTTCTTGAAAAATAATTTGATTTGTATTTTATTGTATTCACTTGCTATTTTTTTTGGGAGTATTTAAACTCATGCAAAGCCTAGTAGCTGCTTGTCAAAAATTTAATTTTAACCCAAGACTTTAAAATATTAGATAAAATTATAAGATATAATTTATATTATTTTCTAATATATTTCTTCAAATAATTTTTTTTTTAAATTTAAAATTTGCACAAATCTAAACTATTTATGCTTAATTTTTATTAGATAAATATAAATAGTAAAATTCAAATTCATAACCGCTTGATTATAAGATTCCGATACTATATTAAAAAACTAATATCAATGTAATAAATTAAAATATTAGTCAAAATCACAAAATATAATTTATATTATTTTTTAATATTGCTTCATCATTTTATTTTGAGAATATTTAAGAATTAATAATCCATGGAAACCTTTTATATATGTAAAACAAAATCTAATGTATAAGTTGCATATATATTACACATAATCACGTAAGACCTAGATTTCAAAATAATTAAAATTTGTTGTAGACATGCCGGTTTCAATAATGATTACACAGCTTAATTAGGTCATTTACAAACAGCCAAGCATTCATTCATTGGTTTGTTGAGCTTTCGATTTTTAGGTGGATTGGTAAGTAGCTAGGTGGGTGCTGGCTCTTCTTTTTCCATGTGCTTTCTAGCTTTCTCCACGCGTGACGAACCCTATACATACAATTCTGGGGCCTCTTTGCCTTGCAATCATTTATTTTGTGGCATGACGCCTCTCTTATCAATTCCCACAGCATCAGGCTTGGAATATTTTGCTATTTTTTTGCGCCTACAAACGTTGTTCAATGTCTGAAAGTCTAAGCCTTCAGTTCCAAGCAATTGAGATGCTTCATTATACGAAAATGTTTCGAATTCTGTCTGAAAGATGCTCTCAGTCATGAGATAAATAACACGGAAGTTGCGCCAAATAACCATTTGATGTTGGAGTTTTTTTTTTTAAAGTTTTATATTGATTGGTATATTGAAACTTTGCTAGAAGATTTCAATCTTGTTGTGTTGTTTTAATGGTTAAAATTTTATATTAATTGAAGTTCAAGAAAGGCTTCAATTTTGAAATTATCATTTAAGATTTGTTATATTTTCTTGTTGATTTTTTATTTGATTTGTTTTTTAATTTTACTGTTTTCCCTTTATTTTTGAGATTTTTTTTTTAGTTTTGATAAGTTTTTAATTTTATTTAAGGAGTTTTAAACTTTGTAAAAAGATAAAATAACTGAATATAAAATATTTAATAACAAGATTATAAATTAAAATTTTCATATAATTATTTTTTTGATATGATTATGTATTTTTGTGCTTTTTTTATTTTATTTTAATGTTGCTTTGGTTTGCGTTACCATTATTGTCACCAATTTATTATTCTTTTCTTTTCTATCTATCATTCGCTAGGAAGTTTCATCTTACCTAGCATCACCCTTTAAACAACACAATATCTTCTATGGAAAAAGGGCTTTGGTAAATATGAACTTACGTAATGGTCGAAAGGGTACTGACCTTTTGTATTGAATCTTAAGTCCCAGTTCAGGTTGTAAGAAATAAAGTTTGTTTATTTATTTATTTTTGATGCAGATGACCTATCCATAATAATCACAGCAGAGTATTTCTTTTTTATGTTTTAAAAATATTTTTAAAAAATTAAAAAAATATTTTTGATATTAACATATCAAAATAATTAAAAAATATCATTAACATGTATTTTAATATAAAAAATTATTTAAAAAATAACTACAATTACAATTTCAAATGAGTTTTACTAGGTATATAATATAATGTTACTGTAAAACTAAAAAGAATAGTACTAATATGATATTTGATCATTTTTTTATTTTAAATATTTATATAAGAATACTAGCTGAAAATAACTACATTACCAAGCAGTCATTAAAACACTTAAAATTATATTTGATAGTGTAATAATAATTTTTTAAAATATTTTTTTAAAAAAAATATATTAAATATTTTTTTTTACTAGCAGTATTGTCTATGGGTCAGAATGGGTTTTTTCCACATTGGCTTCTCCACTGAGAAATTTTAGCTGCAAGGAATATTTGGTAGCTGCAAGGAATATTTAAAAATGTAGTAGTTATTATTTTTTTAATATTATTTTTATTTAAAAATATATTAAAATGACTTTTCCTTCCACCCTTTTCAATCTAGGGCAAACCCGATCCACCCAATAAAGAGAGCAAACTTGGACATGAAAATGAAGATGATAGATTTGGGGTGGTTGCCATAATCTTCAATCTTGGGTAGGGAAGATCATGTAGGTCTTTGAATCTAACATGCTTGCTAGGTTTCCTTTGGCCTTCACAAGTAGTTTACATGTGGCCTTGGCCTCTTCTGAGATACTTTCTTGTCTTCATGGAAGTAGAAGAGAAGAGAAGAGTGAGTGCTTTCCTAACCCTCCCTTCTTCGAGCATTAACATCGTTCTTTAATAAAACCTAAACCCTAGGTTAGGTTCTAAAAATAATGCAAACAAAAAATCAGTTTGTGTTGCTTGCAAGAGATGAGTTGCTTGTGAATGTTGAGGTTATTGTTAAATTGATTTGGGAATAAAGCAAGGAAAAAGAAAGAGACTGGGTGAAAAGACCGGTGATGGAAGAAGGTTGTCGAGGATGAAGAGATCGGTGGACCGTGGTGGTGCTTTTCGTTGATAATGGGGTCTGGTTTGGAAGGAGGCTTATTAGGGCGAAAGTATTGCATCATGGAAAGATATAATTGAATTATTTTCTTTTATGTGGCTGACAGGACATACTAATAAATGAGATTAATCTTGTAACTAGTAGGTTTGGCCAGGTTCAACAACAATATTTAAATCTCCAGAAATTTTTTAAATATATATATATATATTTATAATAATTAAAATAAATAAAAAATTCATTTCCTTATTCATGTATTTCTTTTTTTTTTGAAAAAAATATATTTTTTAATAGAAACATTGTTTTATAAATAAAAATTTATTATAATCATGGAAGAAAGTCTCAATAGAATCAGTCATTTTCATGCACCTATATTAATAAATATAATAATAAAAAATCTAAAAAATAATATGAAAGATCTATAATAAAAAATAAAAAACATATATTTTATTTTTATTTAATATTAATGAGCAAATTGTTCCAAGTAATTGTGCATATAAGGTTAATAGGTAATTGCTAATGTAATCACAAAAAGATCTAATCTGAAAACTATGAGATAATTGAATAATTATTTCAATAAGTTTTATTATTGAGAATTTTATTCTAAAATTTAAAAAAATTTAAGCGCTATTTAACAAAAAATCAAAGCGTGCATGGGCCTAGAGGGACGGGTTGCATTCTAATATTCTAACAAAAAATCAAATTGTTTGAAGGAACTTGCTTTCTGTCTAGTATAATCCATCACCAGAAGAATGAGATCTTGTGTTAAAGTACTTTGGAAAGGAGAGGGTAATCTCGTGATTTATTTTTTTTAAAAAAATTACTTCTGTTTTTACATTTTTTTTCACTATCCAATTTTATATTATATTTTTTATTTCTATAAAAAATACAGTAGGTATGTTTTGTTTAGTTAATGCTCTATTATAAATAAAAATACATATTTACTTAAAAAATATAGATAGAGATAAAGTAAATTCTCCCTTTTCTTTATTTCAATTGTATCTTCTTTTTTATTTTAATTTAACCTCTAAATATTTTAATAATTATTCAAGTTGTTTTTGGATTGGTTAAGTTAATTAAATTATATCAAGATTGTATGTTAAAGAACTAATTCAATTCAATAACTTAAACTATTATATAAGGTCTCAAGATATAATTTATATTATTATTTAAAACAATCTTTTTAAATAAAAGCCCTTTAAACTTGAAACTTTCACACTCTCAAGTAATCTTGTACTTAATTTTTATCAACTAAATAAGAATAATGAGATTTGAACTAGTGATTACTTCGTCGTCAAAGTTGTGATACTATATCAAATAACCAATTGAACCCAGTAGCTTAAACTGTTAGATGAAGTTTTAATATATGATTTATATTATTTTCTAACAAAGACAACTATCACATGATCTAATTTTAAACTTGAGCTAAGTAAGGAGTCAGGTTAAGAAATTTTTTGTCAAATTTTTTTGTCAATTTCATCATTTTTTCTCTTAATTATTTTCCTAGATTGCTTTTGAATTGGCTAAGTCAATAAGGTATTAATTTAGGAGTGTGATAGAGTTGTTTTTCAAGGTACTTTACTGTTGAAAATTTATTAAAATAATATATTTTTTATTTTTTAAATTTATTTTTAATATTAATATATTAAAATAATTTTAAAACACATAAAGAAATAATTTAAAACTAATTTATTTTTTAAAAGTATGGTTGAACCGCAATGCCAAACACTATCTTAATCATGTCAAAACAACAGCCATACAATTTAATTTTAAATATATATTATACAAGAGTTTGGGTTAAAAGTTATTATTAATTTTATTTTTATATTTTTTTTATAGATTGGTCAAGATATTTTTTAACCAATCAAGTTAATTAAATCATTTCGAGATAATTTTCACATAATTNATATATATATATATATATATATATATATATATGGAACGATCATTTTAAAAGTAGTGTTCGTCCTGAAGCCAACATGTAAACATTGTGGCAGATGTTACAAGTTTGAGAACCTTGGCTTGTCCCTTAGCCACACCACAAAAAAACACTTCTATTTTGTGGCTTCATCCTACAGCATGCTTCTTCTTTTTTTCGATGCATCTAACAAGAAAACAATGACAAAGTCACAGAACTGTGTTTCAATAAATCTGGAAAGCAAACAAGACACTCTGGTCCTTAAGTTTTGTCTTGGCTTAGAAAGGAAATTTGGGTGATAAATTACTGTGATTAAGATTAAGTTTCTTGCGTTTCAAAAGTATTTGCAAAAAATTATCTTTTTATTTTTTTACATCAAAATGAATTTTTTAAGTATTTTAATATCATAATGTCAAGAATAATTTTTAAAAATTAAAAAATTTTATTTAATGTATTCCAACTAAAAAATACTTTATAAAACAAATACTAAACTCTTACAAACACCATCTAAGGATTGGATTATTGAATCTCTATCGTCAGGGCGGAGCCAAATGTATCTTACAGTGAAGGCCAAAATTAATATAATAATATATATTATTAAAAAACTTATTTATACAAATTAAAAAATAAAAAAAATAAAACATTTTGCGGGGCCGGACCCCTGCTTGCCCTCTCCTGCCTATTGTCATTTTCAGCTGTCAAAGGAAGCCGGGACCATGCTTTCATTTCAACATGTTTGGGCATTAAGAGAGACCCATGCATGTCCTCTTTAAAAGGATGTCTAGACGATGATATGTGTAATTTATCCCTTCTTCTTTCTCGAAAGTTGAAGTAATTGATCGGAGAGCGATAACTCATTTCACAGACTAATTATTATTTACATATTAACTATGTATACAAGCAATTATATCTCGCTGTGCATTTGTTACTTTTTTTTTCTAAAAAAATCTTAATAACCCAAAAAATTAATTTATTTGATTATTATATAATAAAAAAGATATACAAAATAAAAAAATCATTGCATGCATGCACCATATATAGACACCTTAGACAAAAAGATCGATATTATTTCTTAGGTTATTTTTTGTTTTTTTTTTGTGTTTATAAATTATGGATTTTTTTATTATTATTTTACAATAAAGAATTTTTTTTCAAAAATAAGATTAAATTTTCTTTCTACACTTATAAATTGACCGATCAAATTATTAACCAAATAGATTGCTTCCAGGCTTTGAAGAACAAACTACTTTTTGATCCTTTGTTTTTTGGTCAAATGAGTTAGTTTTCTATTACAATTTGATTAGTCTAAACATTCTTCTTTTCTAATCACACCACTTAATTTTACTTGCTAAAATTAAAATTATTTGAATTAAACTTTATAATTTATTTTATTTTATTTTATATGAAATTATTATGGTCTCATAATCCTAGTCATGAATTTAATAAATTGATTTGGGTTAATCCATTATGTTATTATCTTAATATTTAAAGAAAATAATGTTGTCTTGAATTTTTTTAGTTAAATTATGTTTTTACTAGTTGTCCATGTTGTCTTTAGACTTATCAAAATAAAAGGGTCACATCAAGTCAATCCCGTAAAATTTAATTTTTTTATGCTAGGAAAAAAACATTAACAATATGGGGTTATTATGATCTCATAATCTAAGTAACAGATTTGATATGTTAATTTAGGTTGACTCGAGTTAATCCAATATGTTATTGTCTTAATATTTAAAGAAAATAATGTTGTCATGAATTTTATTAGTCAAACTATATTTTTAGTAACCATCTATATTATCTTTGAACATGTCAAGATAAAAGGATCATATCGGGTCAATCCCATGTAATTTAATTTGTTTTGCTAGGTGAAACATTAACAATGCCAGAATGTTTTTGTTTTTACTATTAGAAAAAAATTGATTCAACTCGTAATATAGTGTATGTCAATGATCTAGTTACAATTATAACACAAATTGAAGGGTGTGAGGAAAACATTGTTCCCTCAAACCTATAAACAATGCATGTTGCAATAGTAATGCATTGTATCTTGTAAACTTTGTGTTTTGTTCTTTTTTTTCTTTTATTATTGATTTTTTTATTTTTTATTTAATCCTTATATTATATGGTCATTGAGATTTAAAATTAATAATTTATTTTAATTGATTATCACAGTATAGAAAAAATATCTCAATATTGAGCTGAAAAAAAAAAAGCAATGAACAAGGTATTATATTTATGGATAAAGTGTCATTCCAATCCTTCCATCTATCGGGCCATATATTAGCCCAAGTTTCATTATAGTCTACATCCAAATCTAAGTTTTTTTAAAACTAATTTTTATTTTTGTCATTTTTTGTTATTTTTAATTTTTATTGGTTTAATTGTTGGAATTTATTTATAAAATATATAATAGGACTTTTAAATCCCAATTATATGTGAGAATTATATGAAATTTAGAATAAAAAAGAATGTTATTATTTGATAATATGATATTTCCATACATTTAACATGTTTAGAGTTTATATAGCCATACAACAAGAAAAATTATGAAATAGAATAAAATAAATTATAGAAAATGCACAATCATCTTCTTTGATTAAATGTTTGAAATAATTATATGATTGTCTTAACTTGTTTAATTTCTTAATCTCTTTCTTTTATTGATTAGGAAATATTCAACAATGTTTACCTTGATTATTTTCTTAACAAACCCCCTAAAACTCATGATAATTTTAATTTTCATGAGTTTAATAAACCCTACTTGTATTTTCATTATAGTTTCATCTACTAACAATTGTATTTTTTTTTATAAACCCTACTTGTATTTCCATTATAGCTTCATCCGCTAACAATTGTATTCTTTTATAACATGGCTTAGCTATTTTTTTATCTTTTTATAGCTAATCATTTCTTTAACCAAATATCTCTTTTCAAGTGGTCATTCTATTTTGTCTCACTTTTCATCATACCAATGCATTTTTTATATCATGACTTTTTTACCACTTTCCTTCTTTTTTTTTTTTTGAAGAACTCTCTTTTCTTCTTCTTCTTCTTTTTTTTATGGGTGACATCTTTTGTATTACCTTATCTCTTATGTAAGAATCTATCAATTTACACTAAATTCTCTTGTCGGTGTTTGTATGTTTTTCTCTTGATATAGAATCTTAATTCTTTTGTTGGTTTTTTTCATCTTGCAAGCCTTTTTTAAAAAAAAATTCTTTAGATGTTATTTGGTCATTCATATGATCTTGAGATTTCTTCTTATTATGAGTTGATGTGTTATTAAAGAATGATAATAAATAAAATATTTAGTAGACAATGAAGAGGATTAGAAACAAAGTGTTTTAAAGTGGTTGGATGGATAACATAAAGCTACATGCTGAAGAAAGAAGAAGCAAAAGCTAATATTTAGAGCAATATATGATCAACATGCTATGATACCAAAAAAAGATTTAAAATATAAGAAGATGTTATTATTTGATAATTTCATTTTTTTTTAGCAAAATTTATATAACCATATAACAAGTTACATTAAAAAATAAAATAAATTATAGAAAATGCTTGATCATCTCTCTTGATTAGATGATTGAAATACTTTCTTGATTATCTTGGATTTGGATTAAATCAAGAAACTTAATTATTAACTAATTTAATATTGAATGATAAAATTAATGAAAAAATATTATTAAAAAAAGATAGCCTAAGAAAAGGAAAAAAGAAAGAGCAAAGAAAAAAGCGAGGATAAAATTTGATTAAAAAAACCAAGAATGAAATTTGAAAAGAAAAATAATTTTAAAAAGAAAACAAACAAAATAAATAGCAATTAAAAAAAATAAAAATCAAATTTAAATGATAACAAAAATTACAGGGTGAAGTCGAATAACATTTGCACTTTCATGGTTCGTTTAGGGATTAAAAAATGATAGGGAAGTGAAATTGAAAAACAATATTAGGCAAACTACAAAACAAAACAAAAAAAAAGATAAAAAATTAAAAAAAAAACAAAAACATCATCTTAAATAAAGGAGAAAAACTAAGCGAATATTTAAAAAAAACCTTATACAAAAAATGAGGATAAGATTTAAAAGGAAAAAACATTTTAGAAATGATGTCAAACAAAATAAGTATTGTTTAAAAGAACAAGATCAAGTTTCAAAGATTAAAAAAATAAAAGAGTATAAAATTAAAAAACATTTGTAATTTAATAAATTATTCATATATTTAGAAATAAAGGGGTTGAAACAAAAAAATATTTATAATTTAAAAGTTTATTTATAGATTAAAAAATTAGTGGGGGAGTAAAATTAAAAAGCATTTATAATTTTATATCTTATTCACAAAACAAATAGTGATAAAAAAAGATAGGAACCAAACATGAAGGGAAAAAAAATACTCCAAAAGGCAGTATTTGATAGATAATTAGCCCTACACGTGCTATTTGAATAGTGCTAAGTCATCCACGTGTTGGCACATATATGGTAGTAGCTTTTTTAAAATAATATTTAATATATAATTATTATGATAACATTTATAAATATCCTCTAAACCTACAACAAAACTAATATAAAACCATCAAAGAAAACTTTAGAGAGAGTTGTGTTGTCTTTACCTCCAAGTTTTTGTTTTATTCCAAAAAAGAAACGAAAGAATAAAAACACCCAAACAAAAGCTTTGGAATTATTTATTTCAAGATTGAATTTGTCATTGTATTCTGCATTAAAAACTCATGCAATATATTAAAGATATTTGTGCCACGGTAAAAATACAATATAGCCCTCAAAGTTTAGTTTATTTTTTAAAAATAAAGAAAATTTATAATTATACTATTATATTGAATAGGAAAATATTTCATGGGTTATAGTAATATCACCAGTAAAATTAGTTTTTTTCTCTAATTATGATATAATAGTTATTAACAAAGTGGAATCATTCAAATTATTAAATTAAATCCTGCTCGACTTAATTTGGTTATTGCTCTGAATTGAGTTTTTTTTTTTAAATCACTTGGAGTTAATCCTATTTATTAATGATTTAATTTATGACTTGTTAAAAATTTGATTTATTTATTTTAAATAATTAAATTTTTTTGAATTCGAGGAAAACTTACTCCCTAAAAAGTTTATTTTATAAGTAAAACCTTGGTTGTTTAAAGTTTTTATAAAAAATAAACGTCTTAACTCGAACTCAAGACCTATTATGTGAATTTTAAATTCTTTACAATCACGTCACACCCTCACCCACCCTCACCCTCTGTTTAAAACAACTTAAATTAATTGTTCTTACTTAATTTACAAAAACAACTTAAATTAATTATTCTTAGTTTACAAAATGTGTTTAATAACTTTGAATCTAATATAACTAAATATCATTATTAAAAATAAATTGATTTATTAATAAATATAACTAATAAAAAAACCACTTTATTAAATTAACATGAAATATTTTAGATTGAATTATTAATACTCAATTTAGATAATAAACCGAAACTTGTTTAGTAACTTTATCCTAAGGTAATTACTACTGATTAACAAAGAAAGTGTCACTTGTCATAAACATGATTAATAAAAAAACAAAACCACTTTTTTAATTTTTAATTTTTAATTTTCAATAATTGGTTTGAAATTCCAATATTTATGCCTCTACCAACAAAAATCACTATTCAGAGGCCGTATGAGCGTCATGTTCTCCATGCCCTGTATGTCTCCATGTATGGCCGAAGCCTTGTCCCAATCTCGGGCCCTTCCCATCTGGTGTGTCCCTTCAAAGGCACCATGTAGGACTCCGTTGTTGGTATTCAATTATATTTTTGGTCTCCCAAAACGGGGTTTTATTAGAGTGCCCTTAACCACAGCTATTTTATTTCAATTTTTTTGAAAAAAATAAAATATCTAAATTAAATAAATTAACTGGGGTTAATTAAAAAATGAAATCAAATTTAATTAATTTTTTTCTCAAGCTGAGCTCGGATTAATAATACTAAATCAAACAAGTTTTGTATTTATATATTAAAAAATCTAAACACAAAAATAGGAACATAAACCCTAAAAAATATCACAACACTCCAAATAATTTCTTAAGAACAAATCTGCCATTTATTGGCACCACGCCACCATCTAACGAATTAATGCACATATTATCATACAACCTTTCAATTCTTTTCTTTTTTCTATTCGTGGACACTCCATCGTCTTCCAAGTGTTTGATCATGATGAGCATCAAACGTGCCCATGTCAAGCACATCTAAACGTGGGTCTCCATCAGTTTTGCAGCTCAGGCAGGCAATGTTAACAATGGCCGTCATTGGAGGACAAGGCCGGCAACTCCCTTAAACAATTAGCATGGACACAAGACCTCCTCTTCTGCTTATGCAGTCCCTTTCACAGCCTCCATTTTGCACATTTGGACTCTTCATTCCTTGACGCACGCGCACACACGTTCACATGCGTTCTCCTCTCAAGTCTTCAAAACTTTATTGCATAACTTAGATGATTAGATTTTAAATTTATTTTTTTAAAAATTATTTATTTAAGTTTTATAAATTTTAATATTACTAAAAAATTATATAATTATTAATTTTAAAACTTGTAGGATTTATCAAGATGCATGAACTAATCCAATCATTTATATTAATAAAAAAAATAAAAAACTTTATCACTGACCACTTATCCAACCCTTGCAAATGATAATATTTCTTGAGATAACGTAGAAAAGAAGAAATGAATTGTTTGTTTTTAAAGGAAGTTATATTGAAAAGATTTGAGATTTTTCTAGTCTTTACTTTAAATTAATATTTTTTATATTTTTAAATTATTTTAATATGTTGATATAAAAAATAATTTTTAAAAAATAAAAAATAATATTATTTAAATATATTTTTTACAAAAAATATTTTAAAAAATAATCATTATGTTCTATTTTTTTTTTTATTTACGTGGGGTGTCCGGGTTAGCTTACGCACACCACGATTAATCTCCACGGCCCACTGAATACCCTGCAAACCCAGTAGGCATGTAAGACACCGCGGGGGTGACAGACGTGCACGCCAGAACTCGAACCCAGATGCAGTGGAAGGAGACAAGCCCTTCCACCGCTGGGCCAAGCC
>SRLM01000831.1:9378-60451 GCA_015708895.1 Populus ilicifolia | reverse complement strand
TATATATATATATCAGTTAGCCACAGCGTTACACAAACCATTTAAATCTGCGTTGCCGATTTCATTTTGGACATAATTGTCAATTTTGAACGATTAAAATAAATAAAGAGAAAAGTCATCCTCGAAGAACAATTCAACTAAATAATCATGAAAAATATTACAATTATTATTAATAATAATATCCATTAACCAGATAAACACAACCAAACATGATCTCAGCTCGATGTTTTGCTCGTGCATTTGACAATTATGTAAAGATGGAGACAGGCAAGGAAAGATAAAAACTAGGAATTTACATGGAAATTGTATATCTATTTTTATTTTATTTTATTTCCAGATAAAGAGAGATCAAAATTCTCCACAAAGAAACAATAAGCATGAGGTGTCATCTTTAAACCAAGAATCTCCACTGCCTAATTATTGATTACTGATACCATTATTGATGGGGCCTCCATGGCTTTTTGCTGGAGTAGATGTTTATATAATTGTTAATCAAAATTAAGGTGTTTTGATTACAGGTATTATTGTATCATCTCCGTTTTTGCCTATATGACTAGGGAATTTGTAGGATCATTGTAGTGTTAGGTGTTTTTTAAAATAATTTTTTGTTTGAAATTATGTAAAATTAAATGATTTTTTTATTTTTTATATCAGCATATGAAAATTATCAAAAAAATTATTAATTTAAATATTTTTCAAGACAAGCATGCAGAAGCAAGAATTATGCAAAACATCCCCTGCGCAGAGCCAGTTTTATGCTATTGTATCCTGCACACAGAAAAGTATTCACATGCACAATTTTTTTGTAGAGGGTAAAGCCTGCTTTTGACACTGTTAGCTGATATGAGTTAGGGCGCAATAATCAAATGAGATAATAATTTAATGAAGGTGGTGGGGGGAATGATTGGAGACCAAACTTGGATCCCTATCCTCCTATGAAAATGAAGGAATCAACATAAATAAATAAATAAAAGGCACTCCCAGAAAAGACTGCAATGCCCAAAAAGAAACACAGCAGAACGATGCTCAGGTGCTTTTCTTTTCTGCAAAGTGATTGACAGATTTACTGCCGCTTTGCGGTTTGAAATTGCACGAAATTTCTTGGAAATTTGAGTTTTTTTAATTAAAATTATTTTTTATATATATTTTTAATTCATTTTGATGTATTAATATTAAAAATATTTTTTATATATATTTTAAAAAATAATCAATAACACACTTAAAAACAACTTTAATAAAGATAGGAGATAACTCACACATGCTCCAAGTTCTATGTATATTTAATTAAGCAATAAAAAACAAGTTAACCTTTGGCTAACGCGAGCGTGGATGATGATAACATTCACAAGTTAAAACATGTTTTACCTGGGCAAGCAATGCATAAAGCATCTTAATCACAGAAGAAGATTCCATGATAACATAATTGAAATGGACTGAAGAATTTGAAGAACTCTTCCCTCACAGCTTTCAAGCCAAGAAAGTCCAAGACTGTAATCAGAAGACCTAGCAGACCAAACCTTGCATGTGCTGAAAGAAGACATTGAATTGCTAGAGAACAAAGCATGCAAATTTGAGATTTGTTCCTTTTTGTCTCTGGGATGAAACAGGATTTTTTTTTTCCCTTTAGTATAAGCTAATTTTGTACTGTTTTATGTGAGTGGTGAGACAGAACCACAAGGAAACAAGCCAAGACAGACAGCTTTAAAGAATAAAAAATCACTTTCATAGAGCTTTCTATGACATAAAACAAACGATAAACAGCTGTTCTACCTCACTTTCATCGCTGTATACGTTTCCAACAAGTAACCTGATCATTTTTTCAACGTCAAAACTGAGAATTTTAACTTGCCTAATCTCATCTTTAAGCTGGACTCTCTAATTCCATTTCCTTGGTGTCGACCTGTTTATTCTCTAATGGTAATAAATATTCTTTCTACACTGCTTATATTTGATCCTCGCTTGCTCTTCAATGCCCCAAATCTAGAAGTCCTTCCGTTGTATCACAAAATGCAGGGTTGTGAATAAAAAGACTAGAAAATGGTGGAATTTGCCCGGTGCGCAGCAGTATTTGTTTTTGCGGAGGCACCTACTCTTGAAGTTTTTTTAGACACAAGGATTTATCCAATGATCACAGTTTCACACACAAGGATTTAGCCAATGATAACGTTTAAATTCATGTTCAAGACTGGTAAAGAAGCAGAATTGATCCACGAGAGATGATAAGAATTGAAAAAATACATGTATTAAGAAGGAAGAAGGAGAACACCATCACATTTACACAAATTTTACAGGTACGAGTACCAAGAACAAAAAAGGAGTCTTTCAACTTTGGCAAACACATTTTCATATTCTTCACACTTAAACCTCAAATGTGTGTGCAATCCATGATAATCCCAGACTGTCTTCACCAGTACATTGCAACCGATTAAACACCAAACAACAAATCCCAGCCCAAACCCAGACTTTATAAAACAAAAAATATATTAAATTTAAACAGAACAAAACTCCACACCACGTGTTCATGCATCATGACCAAGGACCCCTTGTTATGCCATCCATGTCTTCTAAATTAATGGAAGTTCAAAACTCCACGAAGGCATTGATTCTTGAAGCTCATTCAGAAATGGGTTTGGTCTTTGACCTATACAGGAGCTTCTTCTTCTTAGAGGTTTGGTTATCAATGGTAAGCACAACCTTGCCAGGTTCACCAATTTTGAATGTGTCTGAGATCACAGGATCATCGGATGGGATAATCTTCCTGGTCTTTGATACGATAACGGTGTAACCATCCTCGGCGCTAGGCACGAATTCAGCTCCATAGCTCACATCCCAACCAAAAACTCGAAGCTCCCAAATGAGAACACAAGCCTGAAAATTTCAAGAGCACACAATTTACAATCAATTGGATTTCATCAATGCTCTTCAAAAAAAAAGAAGAAGCTTGAACAGGCTAATTAAATATAGGTACAAACCTCAGACACTGGGAACTCAACAGTGTGCTTTGATGTTGGCTTAATAGTAACATCTGTGACGGTATCGGCAACTGTAAATTCGCCATCCTTGCTCAGTCCACCATATTGAACTGGCACCTCTTCAGGAGCTATGTATCTGTCCATCATCAATAAACACACATAAATACGCTAACAGGCATATGGTAGATTATTTCAATGGCAAGAAATTAAAAGGGAAAAAAGAAGGGAGATGATTAAAGATAAACTTTAAACCACAAAGCAATAAAAAGGTGGACATATCAAGGTACTAGTCAGAACTATTAATGATCAAGCAACATACAGAATCCCCAGAAAGCAATTGATGATCAAACATCACGAAGCAACGATCAAGGAAGGCACACCAAAGAATTACACTTACTTGAAAAGTGTTTCAGCAGACTTGGATGGGCCAGCAAAAACAAACTTGCTCTTTGTCCTGTGTGTCAGGAAAGGGCTGATCATCCTATTGAATGTTAGGTACCACCATGGAACATTGATGAACACCTTCAAATACCAATAACCACATCAAATCAAAATTCTTTTTGCAAAGAAAAGAAAAGAAAAGAAAGAAAAGATAATCTGATTAAAAAGGAATAAATAGATTATGGATCACTTACATTTTTTGCCACAAATTCAGGATAATTATCTTGTAGCAAAGAAAGCGCCTGTTTAGTGGTTTGCCTGAGTGCAGTCTTGGCAGGTCCAGGGGAATTCTTGATATCACTGACCTGAACAATGGTGCAAATACCATTAGGACTAAAATCAAGCTTCCTGATACTCTTCTCCAGGAACTGAATCCTCCACTTCAGGAATTTCGCCCTCTTCTCCTCATCAGCAAAACAATTCTGATACAGCTCCTTGTCCTGGAAAGCGCCATAAACATTGTAGCACACAGGGTGGCCTTCCTTGTCAACTCCATGGGTGAAAACCACCTTTTCCAATTCAGCTCCAAGGTCTTCTTCAAGAAGAGCATCAATTCCAAATTCCTTTCTCCACTTGACAGTGTTCTTGATCATAGTAAATGCATCCTTGACCTTAAAATCTCTAGCTCTCAAGAACTTCAAGAGGATCACATCACTCCTCTCATCGCCAAGAAGGGGAATTCCCCAGATGAAAACTTCCTCCGGGGGTGGTGGAGGAGCAGCTGGGGCTGCTTCCTCTTCGGTTTTAGGCTCCTCTGCTGGAGTTGCCTCGGGTTCCGCAGCAGGGGCGGCCTCTTCTGCTGCAGGAGTAGAGGAGACAGCTACTATCGTCTCTTCAATTGCCTCAACTGTTTTGGCTCCATCCTCATCCACAGCAGCCACCTTCTCTGTCTCGGCCGGGGCGGATGGCTCAGCCTTCTTTTCTTCCTTCTTGACTTCTACTTTCTCTTCCACCTTTTCCTCTTTCACCTCAACCTTCTCCTCCACCACCGGCGCGGGTGGAGGTGGAGTGGAAGCCTCAACCTCAGCAGTTTTAGGCTCTTCTTCAGTTTTGGGTTCTTCGCTAGTAGAAGGAGCATCAGTCTTCTTCTCCTCCTTGACTTCTACCTTCTCTTCAGGCTCAGCTGGCTTCTCCTCCTCCTTGGCTGGCGGCGGCGGAGGCGGGGCGGTGAACTCATGCTTGTTAAGAGCCTCTTGAATGAGTTGTTTCAAATCATCAAGGGCCTTTTTCTGAGCCTCGGGTAGTTCACCAACGACATTCGTCTCTTCTTTAAAAGAAACAGATTGTGTTATTTTCACCTCCTTGGTTGTCTCCTCCTTTGGTTTCTCCACTTCAACAACACCTTCAGCGACAGCAGTTGCTTCTTCAACCACTGCTGGTTTTGCGGGTGCCTCGGGCTCTGGTTCAGGAACAGGTGCCGGTGCATCTTTCCCAATCACAGCTGGCTTCTCCTCCACCGCCACAACTTCCTCCGTGGTGGTTGATGGTTGTGCCTCTGGTGCAGCAGGCTTCTGGGTTTCCTCAGCCATGGCAACAAGTCACGGTCTTTTGACAAATGAAATTTGGGTTTATAAGAGAAAAGGAGAAACAAAGTTAGTGTCTTTACCCAAAAATACAAGAAAAAGAAACAAGAAAGCTTATGTTTTTGAGAGAGAGAGAGGGAGAGGGAGGGGGAGAGAGAATTGAATAGTGAGAAGTGGATAGAACGAGAGGGCTTAAAAGGAGGGGAGGGAGAGAAAATACATAGAAGGGAAGGGTGCTGTGTTCTGGGTCTGTTTAGAGAAGAAAGAAAAACCAGTCTGTCAGATCGGTTTGCCAGCTACTGCCACTTGTTCGTGGACCCGACCCGGACCCCACCCGCCCCATTTTGTTTTTAACCGCAATATAGTTGGTACGTTTGTTCTTTCCTATGTTTTCTTGTTACCCCATCTGGTTTCATTGCTATGGGGTGTCTGATTCCATTCAAGACTGTTCGGAAATGATATTACAGCAGTTTTTTTAAAATGAAATAATGTTGTTTTGGATATAAATTTAAAAACATCACATTTCACTAGGGTCTGAAAAATGCCTTGCTTTTTTAAAAATTCTTGGATTTTTTTATTATTTTAGTTTTAAATTATTTTTTAATAATTTTATATTATTTTAATATGCTAATTCAAAAAAATAAATTTTAAAAAATAAAAAAAATATTATTTTTATGTATTTTCAAACAAAAAACAATAATTTCGACCATATTCTTAAATACATCCAAAATCAATGATATCATCAGGTCTTTAAATTAGTTGGAAAATAAAACCAAAAACCCAAATCAAATTTTAGCTCTATAAATTATAAGGTTAATCTGCTAATTACATTTTATTCTCTGTAACATGTTAATTCTACATGCTATTTAAATAAAATAATTACTAGATAAAAAAATTAAAAAATACTAAATTAAAAGAATTATTTTTAAAAAAATAAAATCTCAGTTATTTCATATAAATAAAAGCTTTTTTTTTAATTACAGGAATATTCCTGGGCTCCTACCAGCCCTCTGCCTCCATCACTGCTCATATTATATGTATAAAGAGAAAATTAAAAAAAAAAAAAAAAGAGTGAAGTTCATTTCGGAATTTTGTTGCGGGGGAAAATGATTGGGTAATTAATGATATGATTTTAAATTAAAGGCATAATACGCAGAATTTCAACTTTACAACCCTTGACCACGTGTATCATCTGTCATTTTAAGATCTGTACTCAATTTAATAAATAAATATTTTTAAATCCATCCCTCAATCATCGGGATTTACATCTTTCTCCATTTATTTAGCCACACCTAAATCCAAGGTTTAATATTTTACAAGAGAGGATTTTTCCTTAATACCTTCCACAATTTCATCGGTAATCTTCAATTATAGCGTCATTAAAACACATTAATATTTAATATATAGTGTAGAGAATTTAAAGTGATGCACAATGATTGCCAATAATAAATATATAATCAAATTTAAAATGAAATGTAAAATATTTTTTATTTTATTTTATTAATGTAGGTGTTTGGACCAGTTTATGCACACCAGAACTAATCTCATAACCTATTAAATATCATGCAAGCCCAACAAATAAATAAGGTATCGCGAGGTGACAAGAATACCGCATAAAAAACATTCAGTAAAGACACAAAAAGAATAACTCTCCAGCCCCACTTTTATTAGAACTCGAACCGAGGTTTGAGGAAAGAAGAGCTGCCTCGGCAGCCATTAAGCCGCGCTTGCTGGTGAAATATGTCTATCTTGTTTCTTGAAGTGAGTATATGAATTGTTATTTTTAATTATTTTTAAAATATTATAAAATTTTAAAGTGAATTGTAAAATACATGAGAGTATAAAATTGTTATTTATAGTTATTTTTAAAACATCATATAATTTTGTTATCCAGTAATTGGAGTTTATTTTACGATATTACTAGCTATTTAATTTGTTGTAAATTTTTTTAAAAAATATCAAAAATAAAAATTTAAAAAATTATATAAGTATTTAATTAAATAAATCGATAATAATCTATGGGAATAAATTTATTAACAATAACTAAAAGAAAATTTTTAAAAATAAGAGATAAAAATAGATCTATATATTTAAATATATAAAATAAGAAATTTATCTAATTGTGTTTATTGAATTTAATTAATTAAATCAACAAAAAATCATTGAAATAGAATCATAAATAAAATCAATTGAATGGATTATATAGTTAATCTTGCTGTATCCTTTTATTTTAGTTCAATATTTTTCCAATGCTTCTAGAGAAACCAGATTCTAGAGATTGCAAACGTGAATTACGTTATCATCTATAGAATCTTTAATTTGGATCATGAAAGATAGTACTTCTAGAATTTTTTCTGGAGCACGTGATGAATACTTGAAGTGGTGGGTAGAACAATTACTAAACGAAAGTGAAATTCTAGTAAAAAAAATTAAAACTAAAGATATATTTAAAAAAAAAAACTAAGATGCATGAGTGTTTTTGTATGGACTAATTTGGATCATTATTCGAGTAAATTCTGTAATGATATTTTTATTATTTATATTAATAGCTAAGAAAATTCAAATTTAATAATAAAATAGTTTTTTCACAAGGTTTATTTAATATTATTAAATTGACGTGGGCTAAATTGGTCTCTTTAAAAATAGTTAAAAAAAACTTAATTACCTTTAAAAAAAAAAAATAGTTGTTATTTTTTAAAAAAATAATTACTTTTAAAAACAAGAAGTTATTAAGCTTTCTTATAGGGTTTTCTTATTTTTTTTATTTTTTTAATAGTAAAATGATGAATTTACTTTAAAAATTAAAAAAAAAACTAAGGTTATTGTCTAAAGGCATCTTCATCCTTTTCTTATGAGTTTTTTTTCTTATTTTTAATCAAGGATAAATCGATAACTTAACAAATATGAATGAATATTATTGAACAAAAGTTTCATGCAAGCTTCAGCACATGTAGTGTCATTTAGTAACCAAACAATATTTTCAATGATCCCTTCATGATAAAAACAAGTGTGTGTCCAATAGATATTCATTTTGGTGTCAATGATTTTTTTTGTTTTCTTGATATCACGTCGACCCTTTAAAATTTCAAAATTTAAATTTTAAAATTTAAATTTAGGTTATATTCTTTTAATTATTATTTGGTTTACATGAACTAAATTATCAAATTGAAAATTGTTTTCTATTTCACTCTCTTTTAGTTTTTAATATGTCAAATTTAATTTATATTTTTTTATTTAAGATAATTTTAAAATTGATTTATTTTTTGCAATTTCACCCTCTTATTTTTTAATATCATATTTAATTCTTTTTTTATTACTATCTTTTTAAATTTACAAATTCATAAAAATAATATTTTTTTCCTTTTGATTTCATCTTTAAATCTAAAATTAATTAAAATTTTAGCATTTTGATTTGACCCAAGTATGTAATTTCATGGTTGTACACTTGAAAAATTAACCTTGGCTTGGAAAATTTAATTGGGTTTAGTTTTTTTTTAAAAAAATTTTCAGCTTTATCCTTTAATATTTATTTAATTAGAGATTAAACTCCTTTATTTTTTATTTATTTTCAATTAAATTTTTTATTAATTTTTAAAATGACTTGAGTTTCATTTCTCTTTGCTACTGGTTATTCCATAATTAACCTTCATCATTCTATTCAATTTTCTTTTCACAATATTACTTTGATATCATAACTAGATTACAAATCTTGCATCCTTATCTGTGAGGATTTAGGTTATATTTTTTGAATTATTTTTATATTTTATTTTTTTCTTTAATTTAATCCCTTAATATTTTGTTTATTGAAAATTAAGTTTTAATTTTACTTTATTTTAGGTTATTGTGCTCTCCTTTATTTTTTTTCCTTGTTATCAAACAAGATGCTTCAATATTTGATTTTTTTAATATTAGTCTTTAAAAATTTTAATTTTATCTTTTAATTTTTGATTAATTAAGAATTGATATTAGTGTTTTTTTTATATGAAGTTATTTTAATTGTATATTAATGAACATAAAATTAGTAAATTTATTTGGTTTAACTCGAGGTTTATATATATATATAAAACTAACAATGGAAACAAGGTAAAAATACCAATCTAAACTCATCTAGATTAGCATATCACAACACCAAGTTTTATATATATATAAAATTTATTTATCATCATTATATTTTTTTTACAATACTAAATTAATTATGCTTATTAAAAGCAATTGAATCAATAAATCAAATCTTATATTTCCTTCTGCTTTTTTAAAACGTTTGCATCGGCATATGTTAGACCACTTATCTAATGGGTTACTATTTGCCATGGATTTGGACTATGTTACGGTGGAAATAGACCATCCCTTTGTCATTTTTATATATTGAAAATAGGATTACAAATATTAACCAAAACTAATTTACTTTTTTTATTCATTGGAAAATTATATGGATGATAAAGTGCTTGTTACAGTACATTACAAATATTTAAACCTGACGATATATTTTCAATTTATATTAAATGATTTCTAAATTTTATAAAACAAATATTATTAAGAGACCCAAGAGGAAAAGTCATTTCCAAGGACTCTTTTTTCTTGTACTCCGAGCACTATTTTTTCCTTGTAACGTACTTAGGGTAACGCGACATTAACCCAAAGCTAAATTAGGTAGGGAAGGAACATTGTTCTGTGTGAGATGACTCGATGAATTGTCTCTTACAGATAAAATGATTTTTTTAATAAGGTAAATTGATGATTATTATATTGATTAGAGAAAACTTTATTTTTTATATTTTTAAAATATATTAAAATAAATAAATTAGTACTAAAAGAAATATTTATTTAACAGAAATCTACCAGATTTTTTTGAATTTTTACTTTTAAAAACATAGTAAAATAATTAAATTACTCTTAAAAACAAAAGAAATTTAATTGGCATTTAAGGGTTTTTTTTGTATTTTTAAATTTATTTTTAATTATAATCAAATTAACTAAGAGATAATTTAATATTTTAATTAATATAAAATGTTATTTAAAAAATAAAATTTATTAGTAAGTGCACTGCATGCGTTAATACCTTCGCCACTCCATCATATTTAGGCGACGTGTGTGGCAAATTTTTGATTGCCTCTTTTGACATTGTTGGAATCATTTATGCCGACACTGATGCGCGTTTATTGATATCTAAAGTGTCGTTGATATTGTTGTAGTTGCTGTGATTATAGTATGAAAAAAATTATTTTATAAAAAGTATTTTTAGTTAAAATTGATTTGAAAAATTAGATATTTAATTAAAATTATAGTTGAAATTGAAGTTAAAAAAAATAATTTAATATGTTTGATTAAAAATGCTTTTGAAATTAAAGATATAAAATAATTTTAAAAAGTATATATTAATATTGATGGTTTTAAATTTAAATATTATAAAATTAATTAGTCTTATTACATCATCAAATAATTAATACTTTATATAAAATATTTTTTATTATTTCATTAAACTATTTATAATTTCATTATATACAAAATTTATCCGATAAAAACTACAATTTTCATAATATTTTGAGCGTGTAATAAAATTAGATAAATAGTATCAGATATAAAATTGATATTATAGTGTAAGTGAATTTAATTCACTATATACTAGTTTTTTTTTTTAAATATTGTTTATATTACAATCCCAATGAATTTAATTTACTCTAAATTAGATTTTTTATAAATATTAATAAAATTAAATTTTTTTAAATAGTGAAAATCACTCTTGAACAGTGCAAGAGAATTGCACTGTTTGTTATTTTTCAAGTGAACAGTGCAAAACTCTTGCATTATTCACTTCACTGAACAGTGTATTCTACAGTATTCATACTAATTAAAATTAGTGTGAATAGTGTGCACAAAGCAGCAAAATGCTGCTTCTTCTTTTCCTGCGTCTCGAACATGAAAAGATGTGAGATCCATACATAATAAAATATTTTTTTTATTTATCAAACGAGTTCCTAGTACTTTTAGTTTGATGCCTACATCTTTTTTTCTTCTTCTTCTTCTTAATATTTGTATCTAACCCTTCAAATTTTCAAAGCATCACTTCAATTTCTATTCTTCACATTTGATTTTTTAATTATTATTCATTTTATTTAAAATAATTTATAAACTCAATCTTATTTAATTATATCATTTTCTAATTTTTCATTTATCAAATGTGATTTCAATTCTTGTGATTGACTTTTTTCTATTTAAAATAATTTTTAAAATTAGTTTTTTTAAATCTTAATTTTTTTCAGTTTTTTTTCTATCATGTATGATTCTTATTCTTTTGATTGCTATTATTTTTATTCTGATAATTTTTTAAATTGATATTTTTTTATTTCATTCTTTAATATTAAATTGATTATGAATTAAGCTTTCTAATTAAGTCAAAGTTTGCTTGATTTTCTTTTTTTTTTAAGATCATTTTTTTCTGTTTCATCTTTTAATATTTTTTTAATTAGATATTGAGTTATATTATTTTTAAATTTTTTTTTATAGAATTTTTTAATAATTTTAAAAATAACTTGAGCTATCTCAAATATTTTTATTTGTTGCTCCTTGTTAAATTTAGTTGTTTATAAAACATTTTGTTATTCTAATTAAATTAATTAATATAATACTCACTTTATAGTATTTTATTTGATTTTCTTTTAAAGTCATTATTCTACAACATATATGATTTTTTTTAGTATCATTATACAGTCTTTCACAATAATATTAAAAATCATTTTAATATAAGCTCCATCTAGCAGTGATGAGATGTTCATTGGCAAGTGAAAGTGAGTCTTTGATTAACTTCTTTTTTTTTTTATGTTTCTTAAATAGTATATTAATGATTTATTTTTTATTGTTAATTATTTCTGATTTTTTTATTTGAGTTATCTGCTATCATTGCTATTTTTTTTAAATATAATGTTAAGTTAATTCATCTTATTGAATTTAGTCAAGTAAATAATAACCTAAATCTTTATTTAATTATTTAAATACCATCACCTGAGAATTTTATTTTTTTTAAATTAAAAAATTATAATCTAGCACACCACCTAACACCAGCCAACCATCTAGCACCATCCTAAAAAACTAATTCAAAAGATAGGGCCGCAAGAAAGTATTGCAATGACATTTGGTGTACATAGATTCATAGCTGCTAGTATTCTACGCAGATTTTATTGTGAAACACGTAAGCTCAGGCCAATAATTCTTAGCCTTTGAGTCTAAAACCTGATCAAAGGTGCCTTCGGATGTCTATTTGCTTTGATACAAATTTTACCGTTAGATATCCGTTATAATCAAAGAATAAATCACGGCGTTGTTCAAGCAACGTCAAGTAAACTCAAGCTCGTGAATTACTAGGTTTCTTCTCTTATATCAAATTGATTTGAAACCGTAGCGGCTGCTATTATTATTATTATTATTATTTACTCTCTAAAAAAATACATATTTTTGGACTCGTGCCCATGATTAAATCTCCTTTTATATTTTTTTTATTTGTTTAACCATTCCAAATCTAATTGTTAAATATGATATTTTAATAATTATAAATCTAGATATTTAAATAATTTTAATATATTTTAAATATGTATTTTGAGGTTCTTTTTTGCTCTTGTTTTTAATTGTTTCCACTATAATTTTATTCAAGAATCCATAGTAGATTGGAGAATATATATACTTGCAAACATGTTGAGATGTCAAGTGGAGAAATCGTTGGATCTCAAAGAAGAAAGATCCAATTACGAGCAACATCAAAAAAAAAAAGACCCTACAAGTTTAGAAGTTTTAATAGTTTTTTTTAATACCCATTTATTTTGGTTGTTGATCAGTCATTATTGAGTCCTATAAAAAGAAATTATAGTAATAATAATATTAATTGTACTATCATTAGTATCCATAAAATAATTTTTTTTATTTAGTCTTTCATTATCTCTTGAATCACACCAAACTCAGCCTTTGTTAATTTTCCATAATTTTTATTCTGACAAAAAAATTAACGAGATTTTACACCCAAAAGTTCTCTTAGTTATGTTAAATGTTTACATATTTACGTTAATAATATACAATTATGTATCTTTTTATATTAAAATAGATTAAGGATGTATCACTTAAATGTTATTTATTTATTTATTAATTTATGCAAATATCTAAATTGTTACTGAAACTATAATATAAAATAAAAATCTCGTAATCTATTAATATATGATTACATATATTTAATATCAAACATACCACCATAACATTTAAATACATTTAAATATTTTGGTTTTATAGAATAGGAGTTCTTATTTCGGATTTTTATGATTATTTTTAATTTAATAGTGACTTTTTTTGAATTTCAAAAATAAAAATGGTTTTTATTTCGGATTTTTACTATTAATGTGGGCTTGCAATTTTTTTATTTTGTCAAGTCTAAACAAAATAGAGCTATACAATGGAATCCTCTTTTTTTTTTCATATATATTATTTTAAAGTCAATTAAAAATAACACAATTTGATTGGCGAGGCCGTCCAATGGCCGGCACAGCCTCAAGATCATCTTATATTGCCGGTATGAACGCAATAACTTGGCGATATACATAATAATTATTTATTAATTACATCCATCAAGCAGCCGCTCAAGATTTTATTCCTTATAGATCCAATTCCAGCAAAGTACACAGTGACGGAGCTGTCAACAAGAATAAATCACAGAGGCCCCCTTTTCATTTGACCTCGACAAAAACCCCGACCAAAAAATAGCCATAACATTTCCTATTGTGACACGTGTTACCACTCACAGAACAGGCTGTCATGTGATCACAATCTCATTTTCCATTTTTTTTCTCCCTAGAAAATTCTTAAAATCTCAACAATCTTAGTTTTTATAATATTCAAAGTATAACTATTAATTCTTATTTAATAAAATAAAAAATAATTATAATAAAAATAAAAAAATAATTCTCTAAATAGATATCAATAACTATAGACGTGAATTTTTCTTTTTTTTATATGTATTTCTATTATATCAAACAAATATTGATAACTATAGTTCGAGTATCATAAATTATTTTATTTAATATTATTTCTATATACAAAATATTATTAAAAGCAAGCTTCTTATATTTTGGGGTAATTTTGATACCAATCCTCGATAATTTTTCAAACACCTTCATTACAATATTAAAATCATAAAGGAAAGTGATTTCTTATTATAACTGTGCCTTATAAAATAATAAATGAATTATGACAGGTTCCACCTTATTAAAATATTCACCTAAACACTGTTTCATAAAAGAATAATTTTTTTATTTAAAATTATTATTTTTATTTTTTAAATTGTTTTGGAGTATTGATATTAAAAATAAAATTTAAAAATATATTAATATATTTTCAAGTAAAACATACTTTAATAATTAACCTCCACTTAATTTTATTTATAAATACCATTAGTTCTTCATGTATATATAAAGCACGACGGATGGCAAATGGGAAACATAAAACAATAGAAAGGACGGAGGAGAAGAAGATTCAAGACTGGGTCCAAAGAGCCAGTCATTTTTTATTTTATTTTATTTTTTTGGATGCTTGTAAAAGCAAGCCGATGCGGTTGGCTGGTTTCTTTATCTTCCGTCTGTTTCCCCTTATTTGAATTTTAAAATGCAAATGAATTTACTTTGTTTTTGCAAGGAAATTCAGCAAAAACTGAGGTTACGTGTGGGGTAAGTTTTGTCGGGGAAAGGATAGATCAGGCACTTAGCGAAAACGAGAGAGGCTGCCTCCAAATTGATTTATAAGAATCTCTGCGTACGAACCAAAAGAAGGAAAGAAAAGAAATAACAAGAGAGACATTATGTTAAAAAAGTCCTTCTATGAATGCCCCTAGCAATGTCATTAAATTTGATACAGTCAAATAACTTGATTATCGCATTAATTGTATAATCATTGGGGGGTTAGTAATAAACTAGTTTACATGCCCGGCTATGTTAAAATCAATTTTCGTTTAGCATCCATGAAAATATTTAGATTTGAAAGAATTATTCATCATTGTTATTAAATCTAGTACATGAAGTTAATCCTGAAATTTCACTTTTTTTTTCTTTTTTTAGTTCAAACTTAAAATTAAATTATATGAGAATTTGTTTGACATGACCCAGTTAACTTAACTAGTATAAAATTAACCTGATTGATCAGTAAAAAAAAAAACCCATGAGGATGAAATCAAAAAAAAATTGATGAAAATAGTAAAAATAAATAAATAAATAAATACAAACCTAACTTATTTTCTAGATTGAGTTAAAAATTAAACTGTGTAGAAATTACCGTAACATGTCCTAGTCAATGTAATTATTTTAAAGACAACCTAATCGACCAGAAAAATAAGTTTGAAGATGAAATCGACAAAAAAATCCTCTTCCCTAACTACATGCCTTGTTTAGGTTTAAAATTAAACAACATAAAAGTATTTTTAACATGATTTATTGGCAAGTCTAAAAGCAACCCAAACCATTATAAACCATAAAATAATAATCTAAGAATGAAAAAAAAACAAGGAAAATAAAAAAAATGAACAATGTTCTAAAAAAATTTAGTATAATAGATTAATACACACATATTATATTTACCTATACTTTGCTTAGGTAAAAAATTTGCTTTAGATGTAAATAACCTTATACAAGTTTGTGAATACTTATCTCAGATAGAAGGTTCATTGGATCAATATTTTTAAAATCTTCAAAAATATAAAAATAAAAAACTAACTTTCTTTTCTTAAAACTTGATTAAAAAAAATTATTTTCCTAGTTACTTTTATATTTAAGATTCCTTAGATTTTTTATTCAATAAAAAGTTTCTCACTTAACACTTTTAGACACCAAAATCGAGAGTACTAAAATATTATCACATAATATTCACAAATGTTAGGATTAAAAGTACTATTTTTAAGTTTAATATTCACTAATATATATATATATATATTTGTCTTTCGTTCTTTCCTCCCTTTTCTTTTGTTCTCCTATCAAGTGTGAGTTATGGGGGCTATTGATTTGGCAAAATAAAGACACTTAAATATTGGACAAATATCTTGGCCCTTAATTCAAATTGGTTCTTATCTTATCCCTCCTACAAGCCTAACATAAATAGCATTGACATGTGATTGTATTTTGGAGGTTTTGATCGCATGCTTTAATAATGTCTTTGGCTGGTTTGGCAGGGCATTTAAGAGCCAAAGGCAAATTGGAAAAGGGTTGGAACGGAGGTCCAAAGTCAAGGCCGGAGGGAGAGCATGTCTTTTATCTTGATAAGGGCAAAACAAAGAGGAAGAAAAGGCCAAGGTCCCCTCTCACGCTAGCCAGAAACCCAGAAACCTGAGGTTGAAGAATGAATTAAATGACGCATCATTTCTTTCCTTTGCTTAGTTATGGTTTACAATTAAATAAAACGACAGCGTTGTGGACCATTTACTTTTGGTCCTAGAACTTCTGCTCCTCCTCAATTTTAGTCTTTGGTTGCATAAATTTTCGATTCGACTCTACTTTCAAAATTATTTTTAATCTCACCTTTGATCCAACTTAATTTGCTATGTGTTTTTTGAGGCGTTTTGTAGTGTAGCTCTTGGTTCTATAATTTTTGCGATTTTAGCCAAATTAATTCTCAATCTCAAATTCCACTTCATTTACACCTTGATTGAATTAACGAGACCCTCTTAATTTTAACATCATTTCACCTTTTTACTTTTTGTCAAATTAGTTTTAAATGTTATTTAATTTTTTTACAATTAAATTCATGATTGAATTAATCAAACCTACTAATTTTTAGTGCATTTTCATCGTGGGCCCTTGCTTCTTTAATTCTTTTATTTTTGATTAAATTTACTCTAAATTTCATATTCTTTTTCTCTAAGCCCTGATTAAATTAATAAGACCTTCAAAATTATTCATTATTTGTCCAATTTTATCCTTGATATATATTTTTTTCTTTTTGATTATTTTGTGATTTTTTATTATTTTTCAACAATTGTCCTTATATATATATAAAATTGTCCAATTTCGTCTGAAAAATACTTATTTGCAAATTTTTTTTAGAAATTTCTAAAGAGGGTAAAAACTGGATTAGGACACTTGAAAGAGTTTGAAAGTCTTCTGTGTTGTTGAAAGTCCTTAGCCACGCAAATGGCAAGAGTATCCATCACGAAGAAAATGGTTTGTTAGCAGAACAAAAGAAATTCAAAGTGAAGGGGGAAACGAAGCATGGAGTACATTTTATCCAGATAAATCGAATAAGTACATTGTTTAAGGGATGGCGATCCATGGATCATTAATGGGACATTGTATCAAGATAAGTTTTTGATGAAGTTTCATCCTATTAGGGTTCTAATAGAGCTGTGCCTGACAATGATAGATCAACCATGACAAACTTTATTATATATTTTAATGGTCCAATGAAAATAGCATCTAGTTGTGTTTTCCTTTAATAGGAGGAACAAGGTGAAAGGGGGATTGATGATGAGGATATAATTACATTGCAACTAAATCAACGTCCAAGGAGAACAACTGTAAACCAAGCCCGTTACAGAGATGATAACTACATGATTACTTATTCTTGTTTCTTCGTAGGACCAATTGATGATGAGGAGCCATCTTGCTTTAAAGAAATTTAGAGGATTAAAACATTAGCAGAAGCCATGGATGAAGAGACGGAAAGGAATGAAACATGGGACGTTGTGCCAAAACCTAAAGAAGTATATTCTGTGTCTTGCAAATGGGTGTACAAGATTTTTTATTTTTTTATAAAAAAACTAACTTAAGTGCAGGGAGGTTCAAAGCAGGGGCTAATCGCCCATGTTTTTTCTTAAAAGTATGGTGAAGATTTTGAAAAGACTTTTAGTTCCGTGGCTAAAATGACTTCTGTTCAGTTAGTGCTACCTACGGCAGCCTCTTGTGGTTAGAAACTCAGAACATATGGCAGCGCTTGATATGAAAAGTGCTTTCCTTGACGGAGAGCTTGAAAATGATAATATGTGGACGTATAAATCTTCAGGGTAAATTTCAAGTTCCATTCAGATTACATGTGCAAACTAAAGAAGACGCTTTATGGATTAAAACAGGCTCCTCGAGCATGATATGGTAAGATTTCTCAGTATTTACAGTTCTGTGGTTAGTTGGCTTGTTGGAATGGTACTCGTCTTCGAGCTTCTTCTCCTACAAGGGGTCTTGATAGTACTATTTGTCCTTCGTACTACAAAGCTCTCCTGGCTGATAGATACGAAAGTAGCTAACCGAGTTAAAGAAATCGGTTTCACTCGGTAGAGGTGCTCCGAGTTTTCCCATTTATTGTTCGCTGAGGATGATGTTTGATTTCGCATGCCAACATTAATCATTTTCCGGTTGTCAAAGATTCTAAAGGACAGTTTTTGCTTGTCCAGGTATGGCTGTTTATGAACAAAAGTCTCGGGCTTATCTTTCTTCGCATACTTGAAGACGGCATAAGAGCATAGAAGGCGGCGTCTTTGGCTTTTTTCCACTCTGGATTTGAAACTTTATCTTGGTCTGCCACTCCATGCGAGGCATATCAAGTTGACTTTTAAGCATATTATAATGTTAATCACAGGTTGGAAGATTTGCTGGTTTCCATCCTTTGTTTGTGATGAGATGGATAGGATATCAACTTTCCTAAACAGCATGGAGGTTTGGGACTTAAAATGGCTAGATGTAGTAATATCGTAATGCTCGGTAATCTAGCCTGGAAGCTCTTTCAAGGTGATGCTTTGCCTTGGATTGTAAGTGTGACAGAAGTATAACATAGGTTCTAATAAACTGTCCTGTCTCTTCCTTGTTCTTCTTCTCCGGTTTGGAAAGCTATACACAAAGCTTCGACTTATTTGCCGTGATGGATTCTGCGGCATGTCGGAGACCGGGCTGCCATTAACCCATAGACTCGTGTAGTTCGTGGTGTTGATATTAGAGATAAAGACATGAAGGTCTTCAATTGGTGATGCTTAGGGTGTCGTTCCTAGGGCCTTAGACCTTGCTTTTGTTCCCTAATTACCAAAACAAAAAGAAGAAAAGAGCCGAGGTCCAGCTTCTTCTCCATTGTTGCCTTAATAACTGTTTATCTCCGTTAATCAAATAAAAATTAATAATATTAAAGTGAAAGTTATATTTAATTTCCCTTCTTAATTCTAATAACTACAACTATTCATTGACTTCTGTTCTCTTTTGGTTTATAAGAACAAAGGAGAGAGATAGAAATATGGGAGAGAAACCATGTTTTTTCCTCCATTTATGATGACAAATTATATTAGAGATAAAGGAGATAGCCATTATATTAGAGATCACGGAGATAGCCACCAATTTCTCGAAGAATAACTTTTTATTTTTCACCCGCCCTTAAATTCCTTGAATGCTACAAAAGGGACTTGACAACAATAAGACAAACGGAAATATACATTGGCACATATACACACGCGTACACACCCCGAATACAATCATATTTTATTTTGAACAAAATGAAATTTGATTCTGATTTGAGTGTAACTTTTTTGTGCTTCGGGCTCTATAGATAGATAAAAGGGCAAGAGCCCGTGACTTCATATACAAGTTCAAATTCTATTCACTTATGGTATTTTGTTTTTTGTGACCATGAATTTCCCAAAAAAAAAAAGAAGATAAAAACATTTCATGTGGGATTCAAAGCTTTCAAAGAGATAAATGGCCCATTATTGAGTGCATGCACTCGAAAATCATGAATAGAAAAAAGATAGCAATTCAAATAGCTTAAATATTGATGGGATGAAATGATTGTTTGTATTTCTGCTTCAAAAATATTTTTTTAAAAAATTAATTTATTTTTATTTTTATGATATTGTTTTTTTGAACATGAAATTTCAACAAAAAAAATCAATAAAAACATTTCATAAAAGATTCAAGCTTTCAAGGAGATAAATGGCACATTAACGAGTACACGCACTTGAAAATCATTGAAAAAACAAATTAATATATTTTTAATATTTTTAGATCAGTTAATATAATAATATCAAAATTAATTCTTTAAAATTAAAAAAATATTTTAATATATTTTCAAACAAAATTATTTTTAAAAATAATTATTATTACATTTTCTACCGCAATTACATTTTCTACCGCACCCCACCACAATGGAAACAGGCGCACTTGCTTTGGTTGGGACGTGACATGTTGTCGTAAACTCAAAACTCGAGCGTGACTGATTATTCCCTGGCTAAGAATTCTAATAGCACAATTATTAAAGCTTCTCATGGAAGACGATGGCTGCATTGACGCTCAAGGGTTTGAATATATCGAGTGAGAATCTGTACTTAGCTTCTTCTGTAAAATGAATGCCGATTTTAATCAATATATGGAAGAAAAGTGAAGTAGTGTGATGGGGTTCGTGACATATTCTTTTATGGGTTAGATTAGACTTAGAATAGAGCTGGATTAAGCGTTAGGTTTTGGAATCTAAGTGGACCTCTCCACATTTCATTTTCNACTTTCGGGTTTAATTAAAATAGCCTAGCCTAGTAACGAGGGCATCAGCACTGTAGGATGGTAGAACATCGGCACTGGCAAGTAGCAATCCCCATGTGGTTGTGTTTGCCAAAGAGCTAAGTCATTCACTGTACATTGAGTAGCAGACGTATTCCCATGAATGCTGGCCTTTCTTAACATATGCTCCATGATAGTATTCTTAAGGCTTTTCAAATGAGCTATCGTTTCATGGACTTAGATTTGTGGTTGAGATTCCTCCGCGGGGTTGGATAAATATTTTTTCAACGTAAAAAAAAAATATAAAGGAAAATAAATTATAACATCTTATAAGTAATTGGTTCGATTAATAATTGTATTAGGGTATTAAAAACTTATTAAATACTTTTCAAACGGTGCTCTTGAAAAAGGTGTTTAATGGCTTAATAGCCTTACACATAGAGGGTCGTCTATTTACTAGTGTATGTTATACATGTATTAATATTTTTTTTAAATTATATTTAATAAATATTTATAACAAAACCCTTTAATACCCTTTAAAATTACAATAAAATCAATGGAAAAATACGATAGATGAGAGTTACGTTAACTTTACCATTGAATAAGAGCTATGCTGGTTTTGTCTTTAAAGACATATACTATTCTAAATTTTTTGAAAAAATAGATATATTTTTAAGTAGTAGGCACTATATTATTCTATTATATAATTAAATTAGTGATTTTAATATAAAAAATAAAATAACCAATCTAATCCTATATAATTTATAAAGAATAATTGTGTCACAGTAAACCTTCCCTAACTCCTAGTTAAAAGATTTAACTGCCAAGAGGCAATTTCATCATTTTAATATTATAATGAATAATAATATGAACATTTTATACAGTAACTTCAAAAATTAGCATGTGATGGGAGTTATATAAGACCCCTTGTCCTACGTATTTATAGATATATAAAAGAAATGCAAATGGAGAAAGGTAAATTATAGAGTGGAGTTTATATATATCGTCTTTTAAAAAGAAATGCAAATGGAGAAAGGTAAATTATAGAGTGGAGTTTATATATATCGTCTTTTAAATTTGTTTTAGTATAGACCCTTTATAGCTAGGTTCTATTAATTATTTCCTTTTCTTTTTATAGTTATTTCTTAATGAAGAAGCGCTTGGCTCTGGTAGACAGCATTGGACCTCACCAGAATCATAGATTAGCTGGCATTAAAATGTCAAGACTACCATGATATTTTATTGCATGCCCTCTTCGTTATCAAAGCATGTAGACTCTACAACGTTGCTTAAATCAAAGAGGGCATGAAAAGATGTATAAACTATACTTTAACATGTAGTTTTCTTCCCTAGTATTTAGGTCGGAAATGGCAATGATGAAGGAGTGGCCCATGACAGGCAAGCTCCAACGAACAGTGCCTGTCAGAAGGCAAATTATTGGAACTGGCAGCTGCTGGAGTGCTGGTATACTTTCAACTTTCTTGGTATAAATCTTTAAGGGCATGATTATGCATGTCCTCGCACAATCTTCATGTTCTAAGCAAACATGCAGCAGGATCCAGCTGGGATCGAGACACACTCAGTAATTGTATATACACACGAGTTATACTCTTTCCTTCTGAAATCTGCTGTCAACTTCAGTAGTGCCTGCTAGATATTCAATTTGCATTACTTTTTGTGACAGAAACACACATGTATAGCGATAAATCAATGCCAATAAAGCTTGCTTTTTGTGGATCAAGATGGTCTTGGATGGCGTTGAAGCTGTGGTGTGACAGGATTTCTACCAGGAAGTTGCTCCTGTAGACTCGAGGCCGCTATGATTGGAGAGCCTAAGTCCAGAATTTGCTCGCCCTGAGAACACAAACCTATAATCTAAAATATTATGCAGGAAATTCAAACAATCGAAACGTGACAAAGGAGGAAGATATATTTATCTAAATGTGCTAGAACTACCTGCCCAAAAGTTTTCAAGGCCTCAAGATGTAGTTACTTCTGATCAATGTCAATTAAAAACATTTGAAATAATATTGTTTTTAAAAAAATTATTTTTACATTAATATATCAAAATATCTGAAAATACAGAAAAAAAATATTAATTTAAAATTAAGAAAATTTTAATTTTAAATATTTTAAAAAACATTTTATGCAAAATAAACCATGCCCTTGGTAATAAACAACTGATTGGCTCGCATCGACATTATCTTCACTGGTCGTTTGATATCAAGTAAATGTGTCAGCCACATGGCTATACTTTGACAGGACTTTGAATTTTTTGGCTGCAGACTGCAGTAGGCCATAGCCAGATTATTCCTTTCTTGACCCTTGGACAAATTGCAATGAAATAAAGGCATGAAGCTAATCCTTCCAACAACAATGGCATTGTTATGTATTAAATTCTGCTGTTGCTTTTGATTTTTATAAATAAATTACGTAGAAAAATATAATTTATATTGCTTCCTTGATGGAATTAAGAATCTCAATGAGAAAAGGATAAATTATACCTTTTCTTCTCGATGACATTTAAATTACAATTCTTCTTATATAAAAAATATTACAATATAATTAAATGAAAATATTGAACAATCATATATCTTAACTTATATTTGTTTTTTTATAGGTGTCAGATTTAGTTTTTAGTTTTTATTAATAACTCTTTTTAGTATTTATGAGCACTTATTATTTTCAAACAATTTTATTAAATACAGACATTCAATTTTGAGCTTTCAATTAAAAAACATATTTCCTATGCCTACATATTTGTTTCTTTTTTCCACATTCAAAATCTTTTTATACAACTTCTCGTGGTCCAATTATCTAGTAAATACTATATATGTTTATATAAAATTTTGTACCATTTGCTTATAAATAGTATATTGTTGTTTTTTTTTCTCAATTCCCTTTTTTCTATTTTATTTAATTTTAATTTTTTTTCGATTTCTTCTTCAATTTTGTTTTTTAATAATCATCCTATCTATCCTTATGCATGAATCAGTTAAGATGATACTCACATGATACTGAAGTTAGGTAAGGAGTTGATTTCAAAATTAGTTTTATTCTCAAAGGTATTTTATTGATTATTTAAAATGATTTTAAATAGGCTAATTTAATTAGGTGATGTCAGGACACTTCCAACCCAATTTAATTTTGAACTATACTAGGAAAAAAGTTGAGTTAAAATGTTTTAATTTTTTTAATTTTATCCTTAATTTTTTTATAAATATTTTATCAATAGACTAGATTACTTGGAGACCGATCAAGATAACTTACATGTTTGGTTTCTGGGTTTTTCAAAATGCCCTTGAACTCGACCAATTCCAGAGAAAAGAAATATCGTTTAAAATATTTTCTCTTCTTTCTCTTGATTACATAAATGGGCCAGCAGACAGATTACACAAGAAGGAATAACTAAAGCCCTCTGCAAGAACCCCGTTAATGATAAAAAGTCCAGACCACAACTTGGCCCGAAGACAGTTCAACAATCTGACGGAAGAAGCAAACGTCTCCCCTGAGTTTGCTGATGTCTGGGACAGTTTGATACGATAGCCTTTAGCATCAAAAGATTGATGAAGCTCCTGCAGGCAAGAATCGTTAACATAGACCTGATTAATTAGGCCGAGCTGTATTGAAGAGCATATAGACCAACAACAACGACTCAGCAGTTCATTCATTCACATAAATATTACATTTTGAATTGTAAAAAGAAGGAAATTTACATCTTAGGCTGCTCCCCTGTTGCAGGTAGTGATCTGGTTTCATCCATTGCAGTCACCAATAAGAAGACATTCTATTTACACGGCACCTCTCCTCTTATAAATGTAAGATTATGCAGAATAAACGTAGAAAGCCATTTGCACCACGCTCATCCCAGCTAGTAGCCAATAGAAGTAATCAAGATGAGACCGATTCAGATTATTATCAAACCAGCTGTATCGGCTATTCCCACCAGTTGCTTTGTCAATGACAGATGTAAGGAAGCTGCTTACGAAGTTTCCAGTACCAAAGATACTATGGTTAAGTGAAATACCAACGCTCCTCAGGTTGACCTGGGCACCTGATCATAGAAAAATTCTTGCAAGCCCAGCATGGTAAACGATTCAGCAATTCCAAGCAAGACATATTGAGGGATTAACCACCAAACACTCATTGGAATCTTCACATCTGGCAGATCAACCAGTCCATGTTCTTGGGTAGTTTTGAGCCTCTTCATCTTAAAGAGAGCAGCAATGACCATGGTCATGACAGATAAAAAAATACCAGTTCCAATTCTCTGAAGCATTGTAATGCCAGAGTGTTTTCTGGTTAAAGCTCTTGCTAAGGGAACGAAGGCACGGTCATATATTGGAATGAAGAGTGCAATGGAGAGGTTCATGAAGAATTGAAGTGAAGCCGCTGGAAAATCGATACCTTGTGAAATCGATCTATCCATCGTAACTGATTGCTTAGTAAAGAGAGTTGATCTCTGTGCAAACACGACAGCAAATACTAGGCATGAAGTCCATATTGGAACAAGCCCAAGCAATGCCTTAGCTCCTTCAACATCACTGAGGCTGCATACATTCCCATCTTCCTTTGAGCCGTTTGGTGCAAGCAGGGCTTTGTTGAGGAACCTGTTACATTACAAGATTCAAATTGCTATCGTAGAGTTCTGGTAGAGCAAAGTAATTCGAAGTGTTCTATGTAAATTTCTTCGCTCCAAGTTCCTACGCTAGGGAAACCAGATGATGTCGAATCAGTGAAACACCCTAGAGTATGATCACAAGTCATTTTACATGGGAAAGTAAGGAGTTCCCCCACTACAACATTCAAGCTTTCTTTTCTCTAAATTATGCAGCTAGGAATGAAAAACCTTTTGAACTCAATAAAGCATCTTGAAGCCGTATCGAATAGCAGTTGTTACCAACCCCATGCAAACAACAAATGAAATGCTTGAAGACCATACTCTCACATAGCCTTGTAATTTATATACCTCCAAACAACAGGCAAGAATAGCAAACAACCTTCGTTGAATGACTGTAGAAACATAAACTTGATGCATCTAAGATGTTTTATATATATATATATATATATATATATATATATGGCCAAACAGATAATGGGTAGATTTGGAAAACATTAATTTTTTTCCAAATCTTTTAGACATGCTAAATGAAAATCGAAGCACCTTAACCCTTTTTTTCCCCCGTTTCCTAACTATTTTTTCATTCAATTTAATCATTTTCTGGTATATTTTGATTGAATCAGATTTAAATTATGAAAAAATTATAAAAAAAAAATAAAAGATTAAAAAGTAAATTACGGAGAAAATATATAACTTAATCCAAATTCGTAATAATTTTCACTTTTGTCCAAAACTTTATTTTATTCATTTCCAATTCTATGTTAGAGAGAGGAGAGACAAAGTAGTATAAAAACAATAAAAAATAGAGAAAATTATTGGTTGTCAAAATTTCATTAATTAAAACGGTCATGTTAATGAATTTTAGTTAGTTAGCAATGTATTGCTTGTTTTTTTTTTTTTAAAAAAAGGAAAACAACATATCATTACCTAAAATAAATAAATAAATAAATAGAATTTGGATATGCAGGCCCGACCTAGACCCACCCACATGGGCGTTGCCCTTTATATTTTGCATAGCCATGATGGTGTTTTGCCACCTTTCCTCTCTTCTCCAGATTAATGCACCCCCATTTTCTTCTGCTTTCTGGTTTTTAGAAGGTGGTAACGTATACTCTCTCCTTTTCCCTCTCTAAATGCAGATGGCACTCACTGCTCATGCATTTCATCATCTCTTTTCTTCCTCCTGTTTTTTTTTTTGGCTTGGATTAACAATGGCATGGACCTACGGCTTCAAGTGGATATTTGATTCCGAGTCTCGGGTTCTTTACTAAAAAATAGAAAGTCTAATTCACATCATGATAAAGAACAGTTTGTAAAGTCTTATAACCATGTCCTATTTTTCTAATCTCTCTACGCATTTCTTTTCCTTGTAAAAGGAGTGCTAGAGTTTAGACAGCTAGATGCAATTATCATACATTGGCAGCAAGCTGGAGGAAGCCTCATGCGAGGCAAGGGAATATAGAGCAAGGGAAAAGCTCAATCACGTAATCCTCCTCCTTGAAGTAAAACCCACAATGAACATAGTATTGACATGACATGAAATAGAAAGCTAATTTCCAAAGGAAAGCAAGGGAAATGTTGCTTTTGTTCCATGGCAACTACAGATATCTTTGCTTATTAGTACGGTTTTTTTAAAAAATAATATGTAAAATAATACAGTTTGAAAAACAAAATAGTGAAATAACATTGTTATATTGCAATTACGAAACAAGACGTTATATATATTTATCCAGAATTGATTAAAAAACCAAGCGACTTAGACCTTTTTAGATTAGATTCTGGACTAGGTTGACAACTATGATCCGAAACTTGCTTGTAGATTTGGGTTAGCAAGTAAAGGATCTATTTAACTTTTAATTAAGTGATAAATATAAACTTGCTTAAAGATTGTATTTTCAATCTAATAGTTGTCTTGTATATTTTTTACAGATAGATAAATGCATGTTTTAATAGATTTTTAACAGCAGTAGCACATGATGCTGGTGTTGTGTTTTCATGACTAAAAAGTAAAGGTAATAAGACTATCACTTTTTTTCTTACATTTTTCTGGTAATTATGTGTTTAATTATTCATATTTTCGGTATATTCTTCTTAGATTTATGGTTTTACAATGTGTCGTGAGGGAAACATTGCTAAGATGGTGAAATGGAATCCTAATTAACTCGACACTCTGATGACTCTACGTAATTGTATACCTTTTCTTTCATCCTTGATATATATGTTTAAAAATTAAATTTTTAAAATTATAGTTTTCAAATCTAACCAGCTCCAAAGCCTAGGTTCCGGGCTTTGAGTTAGTCATTAGATTTTTTAATCAAATTATCTGGATTATTTTTTTTTTAATAAAAACAAACTCATTTAAGTTCTAGGAAGACTTACAGGGCCGGATTAATTTTCAAAATTATGCTTAAAACAATGTGGTTCTTTTGTCTTAATACTTTGATTTTTTTAATAATAAATTATTATAATTTCAAGAGCAAGTTTCAATCAAAAAAGAGAAAAAGTATTCTTTAATCAATTTATTTTTATAAGTTATATGAGAAAAAAGTATTATAAATTTTTTACTCTTATTATTAAATATTAGTGAGTCGATTTATTTTTAATTTGAATCGTTCTTAATTATGGAAATCAGGTTCATTTACCATACTATCTATAAAATAAAAGCCAATATTAGTATAAAAAAGTTAAAATATTATTTGAAAAATAATTTTAGATCCTTTTAGAGAGGGAGGGATCAGAGAATGATGTTTTTCCACTTCACGCTCCAATTTTCTAAACCTTACAAATAATCTTAAGAAATAGTATTTCTTTATCTCAATAATTTTCTAGTATAATTTTTATATTTAAAATACTATATATCATCATAAAACATCGTCCAATGTTATTTTCACCGAACTTAACATATGTTAGAAAAAAACCTTCAGACATAATAATAATTTTATTTGAATTAAATTAGGAGTCGATGACCTTTTGGCTAATAAATGCCATCCTTGTAGGATCACCACATCTTGGTGAGAGTCAATTCTTATGCGACTCCGTTTTGATTTCCATCTTGGTAGATTGTTCGAGGAAGTTGAGTTTTATGCCCTGAAACTTTAATCTCTTTTTTAAAAATTTGACCTCCATATATCCCCAAAAATAATCACATGCATGGAACATAAAAATAAATATTGGGATGGGATATAGGTTTCCAACCGTGTCTTACCTGATATTATTTACATCTTATTTATTTTTACGTTTTAAAAATGTTTTATTATTAAAATATTTTAAAAAATAATTAAATAGCTCAGATGAATCTTCAATTCTTTCTTTTCCCTTTAAACAATAATGATCTTTTCGAAATCTCTTTTTGTTAACCGATTGGCAGTAACGGCGAAGGAATAAATCTAAATTGCTCTTTCCCTGCTATAAATGTATGATCTAGCAAAGTACAAGTAGGCAGAGAATCCCAAAGCACTAAGACCAGCAAGCAGCCAATAGAAATAATCGAGGTGCGCCCTGTTGAGATTGTTAGCGAACCAGCTCTCTTGACCATCTCTGCTTGTTGCTTTATTGATGGTAGAGATGAGAAAGGTGCTTAAAAAGCTTCCGATTCCAAAGATACTGAGGTAGAGTGCGATACCCAGACTCCTCAGTTCCTTTGGGACCTGATCATAGCAAAACTCTTGAAGTCCAACAATGGCGAGCACATCAGCAACACCGCACAGGATATACTGAGGAACCATCCACCAAATACTCATTGGGACTGTCACTTTTGGAAGATCCACCAGCCCATGATCTTTGGCGGTTTCAAGTCTCTTCATTTCAACAAGAGCCGCAGTTACCATGGAAATCGCAGAGAAAACCATTCCTGTTCCAATTCTTTGAAGCATTGTGATGCCAGAAGGTTTCCGGGTGAGACCTCGTGCTATAGGGACGACAATGCGGTCGTACACTGGAATAAAGATCATGATGGCAAACCCAATGAAGGTTTGAAGTGAAGCAGCTGGAACTTTGAAGCCTGAGACAATTTTTCTGTCCAGTGTAGCCCCTTGCTTTGTGAAGAAAGTTGAGGTCTGTGCAAACGCAATTGCATAAGCCAAACTCGTGATCCATATTGGGACAAGTTTTAACAACGCTTTTGTGTCTTCTACATCTCTGACACTGCACACATTTTGATCTTCCACTGAACCATCTGGTGCAAGCAACGCTTTGTTGAGGAACCTTTAAAATAGGAGCAGCTAGCTGTGTTAGAACTCGTAACAGCCTTTAAATGGAGAGGTGCTGAATGCTTGTTCTATTCAATACATTTTCTAGTCATTAAAGAAAAACTTATTCCTCTTACTTGAATTGCCCCGAGCATCGATCCCACAGGCAAGCATCCTCTTCACTAGGCATAGCCGAAGGAGTATTGTGCCGGTTCCTAATCGCTCTAACAATCACTCGGCCAATTCTCATGAATGGATTATTCCCGTTCTCTTTTGCACTATACCTGTAAGTTCTGCTTCCAAGCAAGAAAACAAGCAGGGCAGCTACCAACACAATACAAGGGATTCCAAATCCCAGGGCCCAGCTGAGGTTATCTTGGATGTAGACCAACACGATGAGTGTTACGGTGATGCCAACTGATATGGCGAAATACCACCAATTGAAAAATGAGCTCTTTGCTTTACTCTCCTTCGGATCTTGCCCATCAAACTGATCACCTCCAAATGCCTGAACGCATGGCTTGTGCCCGCCTTGACCAACTGCTACTAGATATACAGAGAAGAAGAACAGTATTACTTGAAACCGAGGAGGAGCACATAACCTAGCATCCTTGGTGCTTCGACAGTCATGAAGGTTAACAGTTGTTAGCTTGGCTGCAAGTGTCAACAAGCCTAGTCCCTGTGAATCACCCAATTCAGGTGGATTATGGTTAGTATAGGAACTTAACAGTTATAAGACGACCATAAAAACATCTCCTTGAATTTATTCGAGCTCCAGGGACCTGGATGAAAACAAATGTCAAGTTTGAACACTCCAGCTTCATTGAAGATTACTCCTTTGAAAAAGAGCAATCTGGTCCCTAGTTCATTACGAAGGAAGGAACGATTTAATAGTAACATAGGTTACATAAAAAAAAACTCTCAAAAATCAATAACACTATTTATTATGAAAAGACTCGTAAAATATTTAATTGTATTTATCCATATAAAGTTATTACAAATCTCTATATAAGAAAAAAAAACCCTAATAATATATTGATTAGGAAAAATTGTAGAATAATTTTATCTGTTTTAATTTAGTAATTTTTTCCCACTGATTTATTTTTTAAAATAGAATATTTTACATTTTTTATTCTTTATTTTATCTTAACTTTTAAGTATAATTTTAGCTCCTTTTTGGTTTATAAGCTTCATAATAACTATATATATTATATAAAATATAGTAAAAATACCGAGTCCGATTAAATAAAATACTATTTTAATTAAAAAATTTAAAAAACAACCACTATTCTACCAACAAACAACAGGCGTATCATTCAATAACTGTACAAGATATTTCATATATTTATTTAAATATTTAGTTTCATATAATCAAAGTATCTTAATCAATTTTAAATTAGTAACGGTCAAATTTACATAGACTAGATAATAGAAAATAGGAGAGATGAGAGATGAGAGGGAGGAGGCTGACCAAGATGTAGATGAGAGAAGCGGCAATAATAGTCCGGTACCGGCCAAGAAATGAGTCGGCAACAAAGGCTCCTAAAAGAGGCAGCAACGTGGCCGTGCCGGACCACGTATTCACGTTGGCAGCGGCACTGGCCGTGGACTGACCAAGAGGACCCGTCAAGTACGTTATAAGGTTCGAAGATATCCCATAATATGCAAACCTCTCTGCAACTTCCACAGCTACACATACACACAAGAACTGCAAAATTCAATTACCCAGTTTCATCAGCAGCTTCAGTTCATATGATGAAATTCTTGATACACGGACGTACCTATGATGAAAGAGGCTGATCTCCAGCCACCTGAGGTGGACCGGTGAACTGGGTTGCCTTTGTAGTCGACGGAGCCATTAACAGTGCCTTCTGCTGCTTCCATTAGACGGGTAGGAGTGCATGCTATTACTCCCTTGTCCGAGTAAATATTTGACAGATAAGTTATAGTAAATTATCAGCTAGTTAGCTAGCAGCTTATAAGCGAAGCCAAATGCTAACTATTTACCAGATAAAAAAATTGCCAGTTGACCCACATTTCCCGCCTTTTCGTTCCTTAGTTTCCATAATTGCAAATTGGGACCCACCACTGTCCTTCACGATAAACTTAGAGTTTCTTTTTAAAATAATATATTTAAGTTTTATTTTTCCAAAAGAAAATACATTGCCAAACAGTTAAAAAAATAACTAGATTAAACTTGAAAATATAGTTATAATTATTTTTTTATTTAAAAATATATTAAAATAATATTTTTTATTTTTTAAAAAATATTTTTAATATTAGCATATCAAAATATCTAAAAATATATTAATTTAAAATAAAAAATTAAATATTAAATATTTTTTAAATTATTTCTAAAACACAAAAACAAATAGAGGGTTTGCACTGTTTTTAATAGTACAATACCTTTTTAAAAAAATTATAAGTTGTGCTGTAAGAACATATATATATATATATCATTAAATAAAATCTATCCTCCCTGCTTTTTTCCCTTCTTCGTGAGGCTAATTTTTATAATTTAGATGTTGGCACATCAATTTAAAAAGCATTTTTCTTTCTTTATTATGTGATGGTTATAAAAAATATGGGTAAAACAATTTCGAACGGGTTAAAATTAAATCAAGAAATTTTGATTTTCATGTAATAAAAAAATTGAATTGGGTCAAAATTAAACATGAATACTTTTGTTTTTATTGAATTTGACTTCTTTTAATCATATTCTACTTCTTATTTCTTTTCAAACTTCTCGGAATTCAATGTCAAACTCGTACAGCAAGCTTACCCTCCTCCACAATTCTTAATCATTTTCCGTCAACCCTCAAATAATAATTAATTATCAGCTCTCTTTACCACAAAAGGGCTCATCTAGATTCAAATTCTTTGTTTCTTTTTCAAAGGACTTGAGATAAAATGTTAAATTGGGATTTTGTATCAATGGATTTTTTATACAGTGGTATTATTTTTTAAAAAAAATATTTTTAAGATTAAAATATTAAAAAATTTTAATTTTTTTATTTAAAAATTACCTGAAACTCAATAGCAAGCAACCCTTTAACGGGTCTTGCTTATCCAAACAAATAAAAGACAAGAAAAAACCACCGCAAAAGGCACCCATAGATTGTCTGCAGTCAGCTGCTTTAATTGACTGATGAAATCAATCATGGACATTAGTTTGACTGGTTAGTTAGGTGACTGTAGCTATGTTTTAAAGTAATTTTTATGTTTGTGTATCTTAAAATAATATTTTTTATTTTTAAAATTAATGAATTAAAATAATAAAACTATATAAAAAATTAATTTTTAATAAACTATGGTTTCCATTAAGTTTCCAAACGGTGACCATATGTCAGTCAATATTGTAAAGTTACCCGCGATGAAAAAACAGCGGATTCCATCCACTGGATTTGGATGTACAAACCGGCCGCCCTGCGGTGCCATCTGAACGGAGTTTCGGTGGCCATTTGTGGTCTGTATCCACGCTCTCGATGCAGCGAGCAGGATTTGTATTGCCCCTTTACCATCATCTCCACCTCCACGTAAGCTCTATTTGATTTTTAAAAGTGATTTTTGTAAAATTATTTTTTAAGTTTTTTATATTTATTTGTTATTAAAAAATAATTTATAAAAAATATTTTTCATTCAAAAAAAATTTAGATTAATTTTTAATAAAGTATTTTTTAAAAAAAATTAGATGGAAAATACTTTTTAAAAATTTAAAAATTTCATATTATTTATTAATTATATCAAATTTGATCCATAAATTTTTAATTGTTATATATGTTTTATTTTGAATATTTAAATTTTAATTTTATCTCTTAAAATTTAATTTTTATATTAACTTTAATCTTTATTTTTATAATTGTTATTTTTTTTTATTGAAATTTTTTCTCTATCAAATTCAATTCTCATTCATTTGATTATTACTTATTTTATTTAAAATGAAATATTATTTTTTATTATTATTATTTATTTTTTTTTAGATTATTTATAAAATTATATATTTTTTAATTTAATTCTTATCCAATCTGTTTATTTTTTATTATTTTAATAAATTTTAAAAAATAAAATTTTTAAAAAATATTTTCATTCCACTTTCCTCCTATATTTGAATGCTTTTCAGTAGGCTTACGCACCTCGTTTTCTTCGTCTAGATTTCCTTTGGGTTCTCAGGTCTCTGTCAATGGCGTTTTACTACTTGCACAAGAGCGCATTACAGTGACCATTTCCTCTTCCCTTTTCATTCCATGGAGAGAAGGATAATTAGGTTTCATTTTGTTAAAACCAGACTCTTCATTTCCTCCCTCCAAATCATAAATATTTTCTTTTGGCCTTTGAATTCTCTTCTTTTTTTTATAATTAATATAAGTGTTTTGATAAATTTTACGAATTCTAAAATCAATAACATTGTAAACCTCTCTAATTACTGTAAAGAAATTCATTAAGGAGTAACTTAAATCTTGACTAATTAATTTACGCGTTTTACACTGATACTCAATAGTATTCTAGTTTTATTGTGCCGCTTGGCTTTCTTTTTGTACCTAGAATTTTCTACACAACTCTTTGTTTTAGTTGTTTAAAATCAATTATAAAAACAATAATTGAGACTATATTCAGAGTTTAATTCCTTTAAATGACATTCTATTTTAGTTTTATTCCTTTATATAATTTATTTGGAGTGAATTGAGAAGAAGAAACTAAAAGAATTAAAGAATGAAAAAATTAAAAAAATTATGGGAAAGAGATTATATACATTAAGAGGGGAAGATTTAATTAATAGCAAGAACGGAATAATATAATTGTACATAAAAAGCCCTTCTTGAAACAGTTTGGCAATAACGGTAAAACAATAAATCTAAATTGTGTTTCCCCTGCTATAAATGTATGATCTTGCAAAATACAAGAAGGCTATGAATCCCACTGCACAAAGACCAGCAAGCAGCCAGTAGAAGTAATCAACGTGTGCCCTGTTGAGGTTGTTGGCGAACCAGCTCTCTTGACCATTGTTGGTGGGAGAAACCACTTGTGGTGGCTTTGAAACACTTAGATGGGATAAAACACACTCTTTTATTTCAAGAACAAAGCTTACAATTACATAAACAAAAGCTTACAACAACATCTCTCTTTCTCTCTAGTGTTTCTCTCAATCTCTCCACACAGAATTGTATAAACTTAGCTATCTATTTATACACGAAATCAAAATAAGAAAATTCAACTTTCAAGTGTGAAGGCGGTTTGTGACCGACGGTGTGAAAGCGGCCGACGACCGGTGGCTGGCGGCTGGTCGGTTGGTGGTTGGGCGGTGACAACTGGTGGCTGCCTTCCTTGACCTTCTGGTGGATTGAGTTTACTTCAACAAATCTCCCCTTTAAACTCAATCGAGGGATGTTATTCCAAGCATGAATTTCAATCTGATAAATACTTCTCTCTTAAATGGCTTGGTAAAAATATCTGCAACTTGATCATCTGTCTTGTAGGATATCAGCTCGACTTCTTTGTTCTTTACATGCTCTCGGATAAAATGATGGCGTGTATCAATATGTTTACTTCTTTCATGATACACCGGGTTCTTTGCCAATGCAATCACTGATCGATTATCGATATAAATCTCTGTAGGATTTTCTTGAGGAAATCCCAAAAACTTCAGCAAATTCCTTAACCATATTAAATGGCATACAACTGAATTGGCAGCAACATACTCAGCTTCACAGCTTGATAACGTGACAATTGATTCTTCTTGGAAGACCATGTGAAAGATGTATCTCCCACGAAAAATACAAACCCTGTTGTACTTTTTCTTTCATCCAGATCTCTACCCCAATCACTATCCGAGTAGCCAGTAAGATTGAAATTTGTACTTGAGGTATAAAACATACCTTCATTTATTGTGCCTTTGATGTAGCGAAGAATTCTCTTGGCTGCATTCAAATGAGACTGGTCTGGCTTCTCTATATATCTGTTGATCAGTCCGACTCCGTAGAGTATATCTGGTCTAGTACATGTCAAGTACCTTAAGCTTCCTACTAAGCTTTTGAAGTAAGTTGGATCAACATTTCCAACTTTACTTTTCCTCAATTCCACTCCATTCTCAACTGGAGTTGATACTGGATTGCAACTTTCCATCTTGAACCTTTCAAGAATATCTTTGGCATAACTTCTTTGGGATACAAAAATCCCTTCTTCTTTCTGCACCACTTCCAAGCCAAGAAAATGTGCCATCAGACTAATGTCTGTCATCTCAAACTCTTGTACCATGCTTTTCTTGAAGTCTTCGAACATGGTAGGATTGTTGCCGGTGAATATCAAGTCATCAACATATAGGCACACAAATAATATGCTGCCATCTGCTTCTTTCTTTACATAAATTGCGTGTTCATATGGACATTTTTCAAATCCATTATCTTGAAAATACCTGTCAATTCTGGTATTCCAAGCACGCGGTGCTTGCTTCAAACCGTAGAGGGCTTTCTTCAACTTGTATATTTTGCCTTCATTTTTAGCATCAATGTATCCAAGTGGTTGTTCAACATAAATCTCTTCTTCTAGGAAGCCATTCAGAAATGCTGACTTCACATCAAGTTGATAGATCTTCCATCTATGTTGTGCTGCTAATGAGATCATCAGTCTGATTGTCTCTAACCGGGCTACTGGAGCAAACATTTCTCCATAGTCAATGCCTTCTCTCTATTTGTAGCCTTTCGCCACTAATCTTGCTTTGTATCTTTGCACTTCTCCTTTTGCATTCTTCTTTGTCTTATAGACCCATTTGACACCTATTGCTTTCTTGTTTTCTGGTAGATAAGTCAGCTTCCAGGTATCATTCTTCTCAATGGCATGTATTTCTTCATCCATTGCTTTTATCCACTTCTCTTCTGTGATAGCTTCATTGAAGCTAAGTGGGTCACTATCTGTAAAAAACAAAATAGAGTTGTATCTTCCATTACTTGAGTGGCGTCATACAGCTCTTCTAGATTTCTCATCCTTTTTGGTCCTTCTGATGAGGATGCTGATGATGATTCTGGCGTGTTTCTCCTATTAAATACAGGAAATCTGTGTACCGGACTTTGTGGCTCATCTTCTGGTACTATTGGACCTTCTGCAAGTACTGTTGGTACTTCTTCATCTTCAATGATCAAATCAGTGCTAATCCATTTAACTGCTTCTTGGTCATCATTCCATTGCCGAGTTTTATTTTCTTCAAAGATAACATCTCTACTCATAATTACCTTCTTGGTGATGGGATTATACAGCTTGTATCCCATTCTTCTCTCACCATATCTGACAAAGATGCATTTCTCACTTTTATCATCGAGTTTAGTCCTTCTTGCATCTGGGATCTTTGCATATGCCACACACCCAAAGACTCGAAGGTGAGTAACACTTGGTTTGTGACCACTCCATGCTTCTTGTGGAGTGACAACTTGCAAACTTCTGGTTGGGCAGCGGTTCAGCAAATATACTACACATGATACAGCTTCAGCCCAGTATTGCTTGGGCAGCTTCTTTGCTTTGAGTAGACTTCTTGCTATATCAAGAATTGTTCGATTTTTCCTCTCAGCTACACCATTCAGCTGTGGTGTATAAGCCGGTGTTGTCTGATGTCTGATGCCTTGTTGTGTACAAAAGGCTTCAAAGTCATTTGCTGTATATTCTCCACCTTGATCAAATCTTACGGTTCTGATCATGTAGCCACTTTACTTCTCAATAATTGCTTTAAAATATTTAAAACAATCGAACACTTCTGATTTCCTCTTCAAAAAATATACCCATGTCTTTCTGCTAAAATCATCAATGAAAGTGAGGAAGTACCTATTCTGTCCAGTTGACATAGGCTTTATAGGACCACACACATCTGTGTGCACTAACTCCAGTGGCTTCTTTGCTTTCCAAGTGACTTCTTTGGCAAAACTGGATCTGTGATGTTTGCTGAGGACACAACTTTCACAGACTTCTTCTGGATGATCAATGTGGGGCATACCTTTGACCATCTTTTTGCTTGCTAGCATCTTCAGACTTGTGAAATTTAGATGTCCAAGCCTCAGGTGCCAAAGCCATTCCTCATTGTTGGTGATGGCACTCAAACACTTTGTTGCATCATATTGGATGTTTAAAGGAAACATCCTATTCTTGGACATTTTCATATAGGCAATTAATCTCCCATTGTAGTCTGTAATTGTCAGATGACAATTCTTCATGTAAAGTGTACAGCCTCTCTCCAAAAGTTGACTTATGCTCACCAAGTTCTGCTTTATGGCTGGGACATTGTAGACATCGGCGATGTAGCTATGATCGCCATTCTTCAACTTGATTGGGATGTTGCCTTTACCTTTGAATGGAACTTTTGACGTATCTCCAAAGGTGACAAAACCTTGTATGGTCTCATCTAGATCACCAAATAAATCTCGTTGGCCACACATGTGATTGCTAGCTCCAGAATCAAGATACCAAATATTCTCTTGATTCTTGTCAAGTCCTTGTTGGACAAATAATGCAGCTGCTCCTCTGTTGTTGACATTCTCTTCTGCATAGTTGACTTGCTCACGTATCAGTGGAGTTTTCTTTTGACATTCAGTGCTGTAGTGCCCAAATTGATTGCAATTATAACACTGAATATTCCTCTTATCATGGTTATTGTAACTACCTCCTCTTCCTCTAGGAGTGAATGCTTGTTGTCCTCGACCTCCTCTAGTGGTGTTTTTACCACCTCTTCCTCTAAAACCTGTATTCCAAGAACCTCTGCCTTGAAATCGCTGAAATCCTCCTCGTGTTTGTTGACTTCTTCCTCGAGTGGTGTATCCACTTGTTGAAGTCTTCCCTTGCTCATATTTGTCTTTGAGAGACAATTTTGCTTGTAAGGCATGCTCAATTGCCTTATCTCCATTTCTTTTTACAATCTTCTGCTTATGAGCTTGCAAAGAACTCATAAGTTCATCCACTGTTAACTTGTCCACTTCTTTGGATTCTTCAATAGCAACAACAACAAAATCAAATTTTGGATCTAGGGATCTCAAAATTTTCTCTGTAATTCGAGCATCTGAAAGGGCTTCTCCATTTCTTCTCATCTGATTGACTATCACCATAATTCTTGTGTGATAATCAGAAATGGATTCTGTGGACTTCATTTGTAACAATTCAAATTCACCTCGCAAAGATTGGAGACGAATCTTCTTTATTCTGTCAGCACCTTTGTATTTTTGTTGAAAAGCCTCCCATATTTCTTTTGATGTTTCTGCGGAAGCAATGATTTCAAATGTCGCTTCATCAAGACCTTGATAAATGATGGTCTTTGCTTTGTTATCTTTCTTTCTATTGGCTTTGAGGACTTGCTTCTGTACCTCTGGTAAAGCATCTTCTGATTCTTTGGACTCTGGTTCATCATAACCATATTGCACAATGTCTATATACTCTTGTGAACCAAGGAATGCCTTCAATCTGATGCACCAACTATCATAGTTGTCTTTGGTTAGCTTCGGGATGAGTGTTTGTGCATTTTCTGTAGTCATTTTGCTCTTTAAATGACTATATCACCTTTTTAGGAGTTGAATTTGGCAAAACCGACATCGTAGATGGATCCAGAATGGTCCAAATAGTAGGGAACCGGTCTGACTTTGTAGAAAACAGGTCAAAAATGAGGTGAACCGGTCCAAAAACCAATTCGGGTGGTTTGCTGGGTTAAACCGGGAATATTCCAAGGAATATTCTTTTTTTGACTTTGACTTTAGAATATGGCTTGGAGCTTGGCTTGACTCGGCTCCGGAATATGGCTTGGAGCTCGGCTCGGCTTCAAATATGGCTCGCGGCTTGGCTCGTGGCTCGGCTTGAGGCTCGGCTCGGCGCGGCTCAAATATGGCGCGCGTGTGGCTCACTCGTCTTCTTCCTCGGGACGCGTGGGCTACAGTGCTGAAACTTCAGACGGAGAGTGTGGTCCACCCCGTGCTCCGATTGACCTGATTTTTACACCGTTGAGTTTGTATGGATGAGCTCTACACTTTGGAATGATCAAAACTTGTTTTTGACAACTTTGAAAATTCGGATATTTCCCAAAAATACCTCTGTTTTCTGACGAACAGGGCTCTGATACCAATTATTGGTGGGAGAAACCACTTGTGGTGGCTTTGAAACACTCAGATGGGATAAAACACACTCTTTTATTTCAAGAACAAAGCTTACAATTATATAAACAAAAGCTTACAACAACATCTCTCTTTCTCTCTAGTGTTTCTCTCAATCTCTCCACACAGAATTGTATAAACTTAGCTATCTATTTATACACGAAATCAAAATAAGAAAATTCAACTTTCAAGTGTGAAGGCGGTTTGTGACCGACGGTGTGAAAGCGGCCGGCGACCGGTGGCTGGCAGCTGGCGGCTGGTGACTGGTCGGTTGGTGGCTGGGCGGTGACAGCTGATAGCTGTCTTCCTTGACTTTCTGGTGGATTGAGTTTACTTCAACAACAATCTCCACTTGTTGCTTCATCTATGACAGAGACAAGAAAGCTACTTAAAAAGCTTCCTACTCCTAGAGTACTGAAGAAGAGTGAGAGACCCACACTCCTTAGTTCCTTCGGGACCTGATCATAGAAAAATTCTTGAAGCCCGACAACGATGAGCACATCAGCAACACCCCATAGGATATACTGAGGAACCAGCCACCAAATACTCATCGGAACTGTCACATTTGGAAGATCAACCAGCCCATGCTCCTTGACAGTTTCAAGTCTTTTCATTTCAACAAGAGCTGCAGTAACCATGGAAATAGCTGAGAAAACCATTCCTGTTCCAATTCTTTGAAGCATTGTGATGCCAGAGGGTTTCCGGGTTAGACCTCGTGCTGTAGGGACAACAATGCCGTCGTATACTGGGATAAACAGAATGATGGCAAACCCGATGAAGGTTTGAAGTGAAGCAGCTGGAACTTTGAAGTCTAAGAAAATTGTTCTGTCCAGCGTAGCCCCTTGCTTTGTGAAGAAAGTTGAGGTCTGTGCAAACGCAATTGCATAAGCCAAACTCGTGATCCATATTGGGACAAGTTTCAACAACGCCTTTGTGTCTTCTAAATCAGTGAAACTGCACACATTTTGATCTACCAATGAACCATCTGGTGCAAGCAACGCTTTGTTGAGGAACCTTCCACAACAGAAGCTGCTGTGTTAGAACTTAAAAGAGACTTCAATCAAAGAGAAGAATTGAAGAAATGTTTCGTTAAATAAATTTTCCATGAACCACAAAATCAGTAATAAATCCTCTTCAACTTAATGTAAAAGCTTCCTTTTTGCTGAAGTAATGTCTCCTCCACTTCATTTCACTTCTTAAAAAAAGAACAAGATTATTTTTCTTACTTGAATTGCTCGTGACTTTGATGCCACTGGCAAGCATCATTTTCACCTGGCATAGCTGAAGGAGGAGTTGTGTGTCGGTTTCTAATTGCTCTATGAATCACCCGACCAATTCTCATAAATGGATTTTTTCTTTCCCATTGACACCATACCTGTAAGTTCTGCTTCCAAGCAAGAGAATAAGCAGGGCAGTCGTCATCACAATACAAGGGATTCCAAATCCAAGGGCCCAGCTGAGGTTATCTTGGATGTAGACCATCACGACATGAGTGAAGGTTATACCAACTGATGAGCAAAAGCACCACCAATTGAAAAATGAGCTTTTAGCTTTACTCTCCTTTGGATTTTGTCCATCAAATTGATCAGCTCCAAATGCCAGAGCACAGGGCTTGTGCCCACCTTGACCAAATGCTACTAGATATATAGAGAAGAAGAACAATGCTACTTGAAACTGAGAAGGAGCACTTAACATGGCTTCTTTGATGTTTGGAAAGTCATGAACACTGTCAGATGTTAGCGTGGCTGCTATTGTCAACAAGCCTAGTCCCTGTGAATCATGCAACGCAAGTGGAAGATCATTAGTATTGGAACATTAGTGATGATACGACATTACAATGAACATCCCCTGCGTTTACTCTTAAGTAAGAATGCATCAGTTTTAACTCGGTATTAGAGCTGTAAACAAGCTGTTATCCTTGTCTTGTTGCTGCTCCTATCGTCCAGACTGTTTGCTGGATTTTATCCTCACAAGACTTTTCCTAACTTGAATTACATAAACACTCTTTTACTGTTGTTGTTGTTCCAGCCTTCTATTTCCGTCTTTTGTTACAATCTTTACTTTTATTTTGCTATGATATTGCTATTTTTTTTTCCAATGTTTTGCTATTGTTTTCGCTGCTGTTCCAGCTGAATTTTCTGTTGTTCTCACTATTGTTTCGTTGCACTGTTGCTTTTTGTTGAACTATAATCTTCACGCCATTTGTTGTCGCATTACTCCTGTATTTCTCTGATTTGACCATCTTTTATCAATATGATTGAGTCAATAAATTCAGCAACACAATACGGATCTATATTCATGTCAAAGATTGATGAAGAAAATGATCGTAGAACACGATAGGAGACTGATAAAGAAAATGCGTGTATATATTCTTGTCAAGATTGGATGATATATACTACCATGTCAGAAGTGATATTCTTTATACAAACTCTTTTACAAAACCACCTCTTTGTTCTCATGTTAACAATGTCAACAGTGTTTCTATGCTGGTCACTAAATCTGGAACTATTGCTTTAACTTCTACTTTATCACCAGACCAAGCATTATTAGTTCCTTTTCTATTCAATAATCTTCTTTCAATGCATTGGCAAAGGATTTAAAGTGTTACAGTATTAATGTAGTATTCATGTTCTTGTCTTTTCCAGGATATCAGCAGCGAAAAGATTGGTGGGTGTGGTGCTAAGAGAGAGGGGCTATATTACATCGATGACATATGCTTCAACAAGTGTTTGTCTGCTATGGAATCGGGCTGTCAATAAAAACATTTATTTCCAAAATTATTTTTAAACTACAATGTTTCTGATTTTGTGTGTGAAACTTTTATTATAGATTAAAGCCACGCCATTTTTTTAGGTCCAACAGCCCCGTTAGATTTATTGGTTTTGAATACGGTAGTCTTGCTAGACGATGTATTTTTTAAAAAACAATTAAAAAAAATTACTTATAATTGTTTTAAAAATATATTTATTTTATATTTTTATCTTTGTTTTTTTAGTCAAATGTATTTTTATTTTTTCTATATTTTTTATTTTAAAACATTAACTACACGCATCTTTAAAATTCACTCATTTTTTTTATTAATCTCTAATTTTAGTGAAAAAAATATCTATAAAATTAAAATAATCAAAGGAATAATAAGTCGTTTACATGTACAGTTATTTTTTCCTATAACATAATATATCACTTACAAAAGTTTTATCTTACAATCATATATTTTAAATTTTCATATATACAAATAGTTATAATATATAATAAATTTTCTCTGTAATAAATTTTGACAATTAAATCATACAACAATATCTCAAATTTAAAAAAGCATGAATATTTTGAAAAATTATTCAACATTTGGATGGAAACAAAAAATTAATATTTGCATGCATAATGCATATATAAAAAAGAAAGTTTGTTTTTGAAAACTTGAAATAAATCACTTAGAACTTAGTATTTTTTTTTCATTATTTCCTCTTCGAATGTAATAAATTTATAAAATAAGTTATATAAATAAAAAAGAGTTTGTAATTAAGTTTTGCTGCATATAAATGAAAAATCATGCTTAAATGAGGCAATATTTGTTTTTACAATCTAATCATGTTTCTGAAAAATTTTAAATTTTCTTACACAGAAAAGCTGGTTTGACGTGGTTGCTAAGCCTAGGTGTGGTTGCCAAGCTTAAGTGCTTAGGTCTGGTAATCCATACAAGTCTAAGGTGTGTTGGTATGATAATCATGTCAAACAAAAGATACTTTTTTGCAATCATGTCAGACCAAGTGCCATAGGTATAGTAAACATGTCTGATTTAACAAACAACAAAAAAAAAAATAATTATACACTTTAGTTGTTAGGAGAGAGAAGGGAAAGAAAAAACACAAACAATCGATCATTAACAATAATTCAACTATTATCTATCTACACACGAACACCATGTTAAAAAAAGCATTGTTGCCCACCTAGTTAGACAGCAGATTATCAAATTTGGCCATCGGAAAGTGTCATACACATCACTTTAATGGCACAGGTAGTGCCCACTCGTTGGAATGTGAGGAACACACATCTGTAATTTTTTGATTAAAAAATAAGAAATACATCTTGAAAATATTAAAATGCCCTTTGTGATCATCTTAATTATATAAAATATCAATGTAAAAATACCAAACTACCTTTAAAGGCAAAGCTTTTTTTTTTCTTTTTTGAGGTTAAAAGCCTTATTTTACTGTACTTGAATTTAAAAAAAAACTCAATACCCTTGTGAAAAAAATTGAAACATTTATTTTATTATGAAAAGATGAGAAATTAAAAATAAGACTACTATTATAATTTATAGTAAAAATTCTTTAGATTTTTAGCAACTTCACCATACCACAATTATTAGATAAATACTCTGACATAATGGCTTAACACGACCATTCTTATGGGCACTCAATAGCTACTCACTAGAGTCTTGTCTTATTAAATGATAATAAAAGCTTCTAGTTTTTTAATATAAAAGGGAAAAAAGGGATTGAAGAATAGAGAATTAAAAAAACAAGTTTTTTATTAAAGAAGCTTCTCCTTCGAGATCTACCCTCCTAAGGTTCTGCCTTATAACATTATACACAACCTCTATTTATATGATTTTTTTAGGCTTTTGTTTACATCATTCATTACATCAAAAAACATTGAAGCACATTTAATAATACATTCTTATAATACAGATGATAAGCCATTACAATACTAATATCAACCGACAATAAGTTCATGATCTGAAGAGAAATTTTGATCTAATAGGTTATATTGATCATAAATGGTTTGAACTTGTAAGGCCACACATAGTCATTGTTTGCAAGCACTTTTATCTCTTGTGGTTTCAGAAGTTGTGGTATGTCTAAAATTATTTGTTAAAGTTTTTTGGTTTTGTTTTTGTACTGCATCTACAAGTCATAAAGATGAGTAGAATATTAAAGTTTATATAGATCATAGTCAATTTGTTCATTAGGATTTGTTTCTTTAGGCCAGAGTTTATCAGAAATAATGTTATTTTTAAGGTATACTGTTTTTTGCAAGGCTCTAATATCTAGGAGGTTATCTAAAGAGTTTTCATACAGTGAGTATGGATGAGTTTTATATATTGCAACCTGTGAAAAACTCATAATTAGATTATCTGTTGAAACTTTGAAGGGTCTATGGAAAATGAAAATAGAAAACAAATTGGCAAAAACTTACTTCATAGACTTAATACAAAGTGTATTACCATCTACTTCAATCTGGCAAGTTTGTAGACAAGGCCATTTAGATTTTTTTTATTAGAGAAAAGAGATTCATTGTGTGGGTTTGTAAGACTAAGTGAGGAACTTGAGAGTATAGTATCAAGAGTTTGTCAACTAAAAAGTCTGGAGAAATCTAGAAAAAAAAATTAGTGGGAAAATCGATAGCAATATTGTACAGGTGACAAAAATATCATAAAAAAATAAAGTTCTTTAGGAAACAATCTAGAAGGTTTGAAGGTAAAGAGATGAATGAAAGGATATTTGGGATGGATGCCTAAACTTTAAAAACAGAAGGAAAACGTATCATAGTTGAGAAGAAGATAGTCTTGAAGGTTAAACAGTTTGTCTCTGCTCTATAGATCAAGAGTGTGGTTAAGAACCATTTCTTGAGTGAAGGGAGGTAAATCATTTGTAGGGAAATCTTGTTTAGGTGGAGATAGATAGGAAGAGGAGACCATACGAATTAGGGGAAGGAGTAGTGTTTGTGATTTAAGTGGTTTTGTTAACATGTTAAGGATCAAGTTCTTGGTTTCTTTTATATGCTCGATGGTGAATATGTACTTGGAAAACCATTCTGCTAATCTTAGAAGTTGTGGATGAGAAAACATCTTGCGTTTAAACTGTACCATTTTTTAAAAAAAGGAATAGTCCATAATCATTGTAAAGTGATAAGTTACCAAGTGAAACTTGAATTTTTAGATGTCATGCTTTACAACTAAGATTTCCTTGAAAGTGGAGTGGTAATGAGTTTCTAACTTCTTGAATAACCCATTTTAGTAGCCACGTATATGTCAGTGGTCATCTTTGCCTTTGAGAAGTACAACACTCCAATACTTGTCATTGACATTAGTTTGGAGTATGCGTTGTCCTGTTAATGGAATGACTAAAACAAGCAAATTTTATGTGACTGTCTTTAATTGTCTAACAGCTTGTGTTTGATTTTCTATTCAAGGGTCCGCATCTTTTTTTAGCATAAGATGAAATAGCCTTGTTATCTGTGCAACTCTAGAGATAAAAATTTATGAGATATTGGACAATGCCTAAAATTTGTTAGACTTGCTTTCTCATGAGGAGGACATTTGAAAACTTTTGGATTTCTTCAGCTATATGGATGTCAGGTGTATAAGCAACATCTGTAAAGATTATGCCAAGAAATTTTGTCACATGTACCATATTGCTATCGAGTTTCCCATTGATTTCTTTCTTTCTAGATTTATTTAGACTTTTTGGTTGATAGACTCTTGGTACTATACTCTCAAGTTGTTTACTTGACTTCACAACCCCACATAATGGATCCCTCTTCTCCAATAAGAAAAATCTAAATAGCCCCGTCCATAAATTTTCTAGATTGAAGTACATCGCAGTGCACTTTGTAATAAATCTATCAAGCAAACTTTTGCCTATTTGTTATATATTTTCATATTTCACAGGCCCTTCAAAGCTTTAGTAGACAATTTAGTTATGAGTTTTCCACAGGCTCTAGTATACAAAACTCATTTATACTCCCTGTATAAAAACCTTTTAGATAACCTCTCGTACATCTGGACCTTGCAAAAAAACAATGTGTCTTTATAACAACATTATTCTTGATGAACTATGGCCTAAAAGAACAAATTTTGATGAAGAAATTGACTATGATCTGTATGACCCTTAATATTTTGCTCATCTCTTTAACTTACAGATATAATACAAAAAATAAAAAACTCAAGCAGATAATTTTGGGCATACCACAACTTCTGGAACCATATAAGATGGAAATGCTTATAGACGATTACTGTGTTGGTCCTATAAGTCCAAACCATTCATAATAAAGATAACCTATCAGATTAGAATCTTTCTCTAGATTATGAACCTATTGCGGATTGATATTAGTATTGTACTAGCAGGTCATTTGTATTATAAGAGTACATTATTAAGTGTGTTTCTGTGTTTTCTAACATAATGAGTTATGTAAGCAAAAATCTCAAAAATAGTATAAATAACGAATATGTATAATGTTGTAAGACAGAACCTTGAAAGGGTAAACCTTGAAAGAGAAGTCTCTTCAATAAATAAAAACTTGTTTTTCTAATTATCTGTTCCTAAGTTTTTTTTTTTTGTATATTCAAAAACTAGAAGTTTTTATTATTATCCAATAAAACATGACTTCAATGAATAGCTATTAAGTGTCTATAAAAATAATTGTGTTAAGCCACTTTGTCAAAGTATTTATTTAACAATTATAGCTCTTGATAGAATTATAATATATAAAATATATAATGTTTTTAACTTCATTAACAAATACCACACCAAAAAAACAATATCTTGTAATGGTATAGCTGTTAGCTATTTCTAAGTATCTGTTTTCCATCAACAAATTCCGATTTAGTTTTTATAAACAATCCTACGCAATTACAAGCGTACGACATTACAGTATGAAACCAGGGTGATGATTCATGATTGTCACTACACCAGAACCGACTGGTATCCGCTGTTGAAAAAGAAAAGGGCAAGGATGTTGCTATCCTTTCCAAAGTCTCCAGTAATCCATATATAAATTTAATCACATTTATTTTTTAAAAAAATAATGTAAATTTGATTTATGATTTTTTATTTTAAAAATAAAAATATTTTTTTATATTTTTTAAAGTAATCTTGAAATAATTTTATTTTTTAATTAATGGTGACGAAGCTGACTGGGTTTAATAACGTCCGAGCTAACAACTTTCCGATCAAATTATTTATTTGATCATGAATATTAAAAATGATCAAATGCACATAATCAAAGGAATTAAAATATTACCATGGCAGACACGAGATTGGATGTGGTCCCGAGGTAGGTAGCATATCACATGCTTGTCCACCATCATGTAAGCATAATAATTCTCCACGGCCTGTTTTTTAATTTTGTTTATCCTGCATGGGTAGGGGCCTGGGGGTCCGTGGAGATACATACATATATATATATATATATATGAGTATTGTAGTTGTTATTTTTTAATTTAATTTTTTGAAAATTATTTTTTACATAAATATATTTAAATATTTAAGATTATTAAAAAATAAATTTAAAAAAATAATATTTAGAATGCAGGTCCACACGGCACGTCATTACTCCAGACCAAGCAAATCGAACGCACGGCTCCATCATATTGTGTCTCCTTAACAAGTGTGTTAAGGTAGAGGTTATTATCATTTTAGACTATAGATGAATTAACTATATAATTGTTTTTAGATAATTTTAATGTATTGATGTTAAAAATAATTTTAAAAATAAAAAAAAATATTATTTTAATATATTTAAAAAATAACTACACCAATCATTTTAAAACAGCTCTGGAAATGGGTAGTATGAGAAGTTCTTCCACTGTGATTTAAAATATTGAATCAGGTGCACTTACTCATTTCCAGCGATTAAAATAACGTTTATATTTTATATTAAAAGGAGTACAGTAAGTTGGTCAGTCGAATAAAACTTTCGTGTGTATACTGTTCGATGAAATATATGTGAATCAATGGTCAGATTTCATCACGAGAGCTAGTAGCTAATTTTAAAAAATAAATAAATAATAAAAAAAGCATTGGTGGTGAAAAAATAGGAGAGATGAGAGGGAGGACGCTGACCAAGATGTAGATGAGAGAAGCGGCAATAATTGTCTGGCACCGGCCAAGAAAAGAGTCGGCAGCAAAGGCTCCCAAAAGAGGCAGCAACGTGGCCGTGCCGAACCACGTATTCACATTGGCGGCGGCACTGGCCGTGGACTGACCAAGAGGACCCGTCAAGTACGTTATAAGGTTCGAAGATATCCCATAATATGCAAACCTCTCTGCAGCTTCCACAGCTACACGCGCGCGCGCAAGAAGTGCAAAATTCAATTACCACGTTTCATCAGGAGCTTCAGCTCATATGATGAAATTCTTGATACATGGACGTACCTATGATGAAAGAGGCTGATCTCCAGCCACCTGAGGTGGATCGGTGAACTGGGTTGCCTTTGTAGTCGACGGAGCCATTAACACTGTCATCTCCCGCTTCAATTAGAGGAGCAGCAGCACTGCTTCTTGCGGTGCCAGAAGAAATATTCGAAAGATGAGATATAGTCATGGGTAGCTAGTAATTAGCTAGCAGCTGCTTCTCTAAGCCAAATGATAACTATCCACCTAATACGAACATGAAAACTGACTCCCTTTTGCTACCTTATAATGTTTGTTAATTTCCATGAGTTCAAACTTGTTCCTGCCTGGACTCTGTTATTTATATCTGCAGTCTTGTTCGCAAGTCCTCTTGTTTTCTCATCATTTCCCGGACTTGTCCCTTTTCAGATGTTATGAGATGTCTGATAAAAGAGATGCATTCATCGAAGAACGGGACCGGTGTTTGTCCTTCAGGCCCGTTTAGTATCGTGGTTTGGGCTGCTTTCGCTGCAACAACAATTTAGTGTGTGGCTTTGCTATGATCACTGTTAAAAATGAAAAACATAGTAAATAAAAATAATTGTTACGGCACTTTTAAATATTTTCGAAGCAACTTGTAATTTTGATATGCTTCTCAAACACTTTCCCCGATTTCTCTTAGAGTTGCTTCTTCGTGCAGTTGAATTTGTCATTTCAATGACCCAAATAAACTTCAGATATAAAAATCATCTCCTGGAGAGACCCATGGATACATAAGTAAATATAGAACAAATTTTTTTTATTAATTTTTATTTTTTTAATATAAAATATATATATATATAAAAGATTTCATACCTCACATTAAAAAAATAAAATATTTTTTTATTATTTATATAATTAACTTTAAAATAGATTAATAATTAACTGAAAAATATAAAAAATATAAAATCTCTAGCAATAAAAAAAATATTTAAAAACAAAAAGATCTCCAATGAGTTTTGTTTGATCACCCGGATTATAGGTTGACTAGGCAAGTCCAATCGTGTTTTTAGAACCAATTACTAATTTAAGTTTTGAATTAAATAAACTCGATCAAGTCCCTCATCATGATCATATAGATTTTNTAAAAAAAATAATTTCATAAATTATCTAAAATAAAATAAATAATAATCAAAATAATAGAGATCATATCTAACACAACAAAAAAAATTAAAAGATGAAGAAATTAAAACAATAATAATTATTATTTTATAAATTATTTCCAATAAAATAAGTAATTATAAAAGAAATGAGGATCAAATTTAATAGATAAAAAATTTCAATTAAACAATTATAAGAGAAAACAAAATAACAATTTAAAAATAAAGACCAAAGTTAATATAACAATTATATTCTAAGGGATGACATTAAAAAAAATATTTGAAATAAACTATATATAATAAAAAAAATTTGATAACTAAATTTGATATAATTAATAAATAATATAATATTTTTAAATTTTTCTCAACTTTCAAAAAGTTTTTGCTTCCTAAAATAACCTCGTTTGTTTTTTTTAGAAAGTAGTTTCCTTTTGGAAAATAAATTCTAGGAAACTAAATTCCAAGAAACTAAATTATTTTTCAATGTTTGGTAGTATAATGAAAAATAAGTTGGAAAATACTTTCCAGTGTTTGGTTATGTCATGTAAAATAAGCTGGAAAATAACTTATTAATATTTTATTTTTTTCAAGTTTATTAAAATAACAAGGAACAAATTTTACTAATTAAAAAGTTGAATGAGAATGAAATTGAAAAACAAATATTTCATAAATTATTTCAAACAAAATAAGGAATAATCAAAAGAATAAGGATCAAATTTGATATATAAAAAATTTCAATCAAAAAATAATAAGGGAAAAGTAAATAACAATTATAAAAATTAAATTATAATGAGGATCAAATTTGATAAAATCAGCAAATAATATAATATTTCTAAATTTTGCACAATTTTCAAAAAAACATTTAACAAAAAATAAAAGGAAAACACTTTCATATAAATTAGGCCAAATTTTTCTTTAATTGGAAAGTGTTTTTTATTAATCAAAAAGTATTTTTTGTTGGCTAACTTTTTTAATGGAAAACAAATATAGAAAAGTATGAAAAGTAGTTTCCTAAAAATCACTTTTTGCGAAACAAACACCCCTGACACGACAAAAAGATTGATGTCTTCTCCCAAGTGCAGGAGTGTCGAAGTAATAAATAACCCGGCAAGACTAGTGTTGAACCACAGGGAAGATATTGTACAAATTATAAATAACAACAATACAACAACAATAATAATAACAATAAAAACAACAACAACAACAACAATGATATTAGTAGTAGTAGTAGTAGTAGTAGTAGTAGTAACAATAATAAAGAAGAAGAAGAAGATAATGATGATGATGATGAGAACTTGGAGATAGAATATTAATGTAAGGATTAAACAGTGATAATATTAAATGTAAAGGTTAGAGGTTCCACTAATGGTATGTCAAACAAGTATAGTATAAACTTTTATTGTTCAATTGGAAACCACACATAAGGAGGTTCCAATCAGATTATAGATTGTTAACATGATTACATTAGTCATCTTATTCAATTAAT